>ML811578.1:0-17707 GCA_009831015.1 Picea engelmannii | reverse complement strand
CCCCCCCACCAACCAGTCATCCAAGTCTTCGTTGATGCAGGCCGCAACGACGAGCTTAAGGCGCAACAATCAAAGCGACCCATTCCAGACTCAGATCAAGCAAACAGGCGAGTTCAGATCCCAACGGCTAGGATTCCATGTGGATTTTAGATCGACATTTCACGGGTGTTCAAAATATGAAAGTTACTCGAAGTTTAGTGACGGGGCAAAGGCTCGAGATCAAAGGTCGCAAAAATATTTAATATGGGTCGTAGATCTCGTCGGGAGAGATCAACAGTGGAAAATAATCGCGGGAATCAGGAGTTTGGGATATTTTTAAAGTGTTTTTCAAAGGTCCAAACTCCTGAAACCCGAAATCAACATGGATCTTTCGATTCTAAGGGACGCGTGGCACCAGATTCAAGTAGCGAAGAAATTCATTTTGGGAAAACTGAAGTGAGGTATGCACAATTTCCCAAGTCCAGAAATGTCGAAGGCCCAAGGGCCCGAGGTCCCAAAGTACCAAAATTGTCTGGACTGTTCAATTCAGAAGAACATGTGCTATCGGATCAGTGGATTCATAGTTTTGTGAATCATAAGTTTTGAAGGGAGCTATCTTTCAAAGTCCTGAAAAGTGAAACCTCGAAGCACTTTGAAGATAGGCACTGGGTCATGGCCTAAGGTCATGTGGAAGCGAATCTGGGAGAAACTATTTGCACCCATCACATGAAGTCGACTGAGGTGGAGTTCTAAGGAAGAGATCATGGTCATCCAATGGAAGGAGGGACGTGGCAGCAGATAAGAGAATCACTAATTCGTGATTCAGGAAATTGGAAAAAGGAAAACCGTCGACCTCATGAAGTGAGAAATTGCAAATCACTCAGGAGTTAAGCACCAGGTTGTGGCCCAGGGTCGCATGAAGAAGAGGCTAACACCAGGAGCTATGGGAGTGTGAAGGAAAGGGTGTTGATTTAATGAAGACCTGCACCAAAGGTTGTGGTTGCCCATGTTTGTTACTGAGCGAGACCACCATGGTTTCAAAATGTCGGATGAAGATCAAAGAATCGTTAGTTGTGCATGGCAGTTCTTGGGATGTTAGCCCCACCTTAATCCCGATGAAAGTAATTAAGGAAATGGAGTGGTGGTTGAAACCTTGTTTCACTCCATAAATAGAAAGGATGGAAGAACTGGTCGTGCAGACAGACTGTCAGTCTGAAGTTTCTCATGGATGGATTTTCCTATAAAACCCATGTTGATCTGACCTCGTGTATGACAGAAGAATGCCCACACAGTCTGACAGAGAAGACTCAGATGAAAATATTTGATTGTAGTGGCCAGGTCACACTGCTGGTAGTGGTGAATTGATTATGAGTATAAATAATTAGTTTTGATATTTTTTTATGGTCGATGATTGAGCTAGGCTCCCGCATTGTAAAGTTTTAATGAAGCTCTGCTTCACTCGTTACATAATTTGATTTGAGACTTCTTGTTTAATCTAAGTCAGATTTATTTCTCCATATTATTATGCATCTAATACTGAAAGTTCATGATTGAAGGATTCACATGGATTGTTCTGACCGTGTTGTAATGGATGTTTGATTGTAGTTCTATTATATCTTTTTCATTTTTCCGAAACTCTAAATCCAAGAGGATCTTATCTTCTCAGTTTTTCTTCTTAGGCTGCTAGAAGAGCTTATGTCCATAGCATACCTTTACATTTTCTCCTCAATTTCTTCCTCCTACTCACCCTTACTACAAATTACTGACTAAATTTGAATTGAGACCTCACCTGCATGTGCACACTAGTCCATTTTTCTGAGTTAAAATGATACTATCTTCAGTCTGTGTCCATTCGACCCCCCTTAAATTTATTCATTGTGACATACAAACTGATGGGTACTAGGCTTACCTCCTATGCAATCAGAAGGTGACTTCTGGTGTTAACACTCATATTAAAATCACTTCAAAATAAAGTAAGAAATAAAATCCTTTTGTGTGCCTCTTTTTCAATTTGCAATAGAAAAGAAAAAATTGCATTTTAAGGTTTGAAGGATTGTTCATGCATTTTCTTTGTGAAACTCTTTTTCATTTGAAGAATTAGTGTAGAGTTTTATTTGTAATTGTTCTTATAAGTTTCATTTTTGTAAGAGTCTCAAACAACATCATTTTCACCTCCGCACCCCTTGAGTAAAACCAACCACTCAAATGAATGCTAAACTTAAAATGTACTAGACTTTGTTTCTAGGGTTCGCAAACAAGTTTAGGGTTAGGGCCTTGGATTAGGATTGGAGAGATAACTCTCAAAGGCCATTGAACAAACATAGGATTATGAAATAGGGAGATTCTCAAATCCAATTTTTGTATAAGTATAGTTGGGAGCCTCTTGTAAAACATAATCTAAACATGAGGTCATGTGAAGGAGAGTCGAGAAGATTGCCCCTCCGAAGCTTGACTAAGAGTAGTGGAGAGATCGTATATGGAGGGTTTCTATAGTATCTTTACCTCCACGAGAATAGGTTCTTTCAAATCTTCAGGATTTTTGACCCTTCCCATACATTCGATCCCGAATGTCGACTGTAGCCCCCAGATGTTGACTAGGATTTGGTAACCTTAGTGGATTTTCCTAGGGATCTCAGAGGTGACTGCAGGGGCTTGCTGTGGTACCTGGTGTAAATTTCATATCACACTTTTCATTACTACTGGAGGGTTCCCTGCGAAGTGTGGGTGCTTGCACCAGATAAGGTTGGTTAGTGGAGGTTGGGATCACTTCTTCTCACTCCTTCCTTCATTGGTCCACAGGACTTAAGAAACCCATGCCTTCATCTAGAAGGTCCCTTTCCACTTTTTCATTAATTTGGACTTAGGACCTCATCCACATATGATGAATATCTAAAAAAATTGTTTGCTTGTGATGTTTCTCTTAGGAATTTTTATTGGAGTGATTCATTTTGTAGTTGGCCTTAGGTTTTTTTAGTGTCAATTATTTTGAATAATTGATTCAAAATGGTTGACCAAGCATTCTGTTGGTCGGGAAGGACCCCTTCTATTTATTTTGAAAGAATGGAGATGCCTCCTAGAAGGTGTGGGTTTTTAAAATACTGGCTCTCCAGAGTGAGTGTGTGAGACTTTTGTGGAGATGAACAATCGCGCAAGGGATGAACCTGTGCATAAGAACGATATGGCCAAAGTTCTTCAGGATGCCAACCAAGGGACCCCTTCCCAAAAAGATTCTTGTTCGTTTCCTTTGTTTGGAAACATTGGTTCCCCCTTGATGGCCATTTTGAACATTCTTGGGTTGAATGTAGGACTATTCGTTTGGTTGTGGACCACTTCCTATGTCCCAATTATCTTGATGCTTATCAGATAAGCACCTTATGTTAGGGGCATTGTACATATGTTGATCCTTCACCTTCTACATCCGCATGGTTTACTTGTCCTCCTCCTCCCTCTTATGGTGAAGGTATTGCTACTAGTAACCAGAAGTCTAAAAGGAATAGGAAGAGGAAGAGTAATAAAAATATGTCACCAACCTCTGCTAGTAATGTTTGAGACTTGTCACCAGCCTATGCAAGTCATGTTGGGGGTAAGAACCCAACCTCTGCAAGTCATACTGGGGGCATGATTCGATTTACTATGATTCATATCGGCAGTATGTCAACAAATTCTCCAATTCATGTTGAGGATGATCAAACAATCACTACAAGTCATGCTAGGGGAACAATTCTAGTCATTGCTAGTTATATTGGACAACCATTACCAACCTCTGCAAGTCATGTTCGATATCAGCCACTAACATCTCTAACTCATGTTATAGATAGTCCAACAACCTCTGTCATTCATTGTAACATCCCTAGCATCCAACTGGGCTATGCCACATAAAAGTTTTTAACTGTATACAAATAAAAAAACCACACACAAAAACTCTTGTGGTAGTTTCGAAACTTTATATATAAAATTAAAAAAGACAAACATAATTTTCAAATTCATAGATTCATACAGAATAACAATAAAAATAAACATGCAACACACACAGGAATAACCTATAAAAATAAACACATACATAATAATGTAGCATGTGATTTAACACAAAATGGACACTTATCCTGTAAAAATATCACCAACTGCATGAGAACCTTCCACAAACCTCTTTGCCTTAGACCACACTACTCATCACTCTCAGCAGTGGGTCACTCTCGAGATGGGAATAAACTCCACCTGGGTAAAGGGATTCCTAACCAAGTTGATCTATCTTAGACAACAGGAGAAACTCCATCACAGGTGCAAACTCGAACTAAGAGCCTCAATTCCCCATTCCCCACATGCCTATCCTACCACAGAAAGTGTGCCCATTCTCTTCTCAACATTCATTTGGCTGCCCCACTTTATTTCTGGGTCTTCAGCAACAGGCCGAACAGGAAGTCTCAGAGCCTTGTAGCTGCAGTTTGGAACCTTCGGGAAATAAATTCCCAACAATTCTCTCACCTAGAGAGAATTTCTTACGGGCCTAACAACCTGCCTCTTCAATATCCCATGGGCCTAACAACTTGCCTCTTTAGTCTATATCCAAATATAATTAATACGGGAACATGTATAGTACAAGTACGGATACAGGTACATGTACGGGTATGGTTATGGGTATGGATATAGGTACAGGAAGGTACCCAAGACAACTGAATGAGTGAATGATGATGGAAAATCCCCCAAAATGAACTAAGTCCAAGATATATGTATGCATGTCCCCAACTTGACACTTATCATGTTGAGAACAACTTTGGACCACTTGTCCCCATCCTTAGAACTTAGGATAAAATAATTATCCATATTTTATACTTTAAGTAATATTAATATAATATTTCTTTTTGGCTTAAGCTCCCTAGCTTATCCCCTTATCCTTAACCTTTATGCCCCTTTCCCCAACTAGTGGAGTTTAGTCCCCCATACTCTTTTATCATGGTCGTTATACATGCAACGATGTATTATATTAATGATAAGACATATAAAAAATTTGGCTCACTGGCCTTTAGCGTCTAGGATCTTCGGCCTAATTCAACACATAAGCCTCATAGATTATAATAACTGAATCACTAGCCTATAAAGAAAAACATATACACAAAGGCTTCCTATCCTCAAAATCACGTGCACTCAGTTTGATGCACGTAGTATCTAGGAATGTGCACGCTTCATCATTTTAGTGCAAAGTACATGTGCACACTATACCATGGAAGTGTAACACCCTAGGTTTTGAACCCCCATTTTAAATAATTTATTGTTACAATGCTGAGAGGCCAGAGTGCCCAAACAATTATTAGAAGGCCAGTGTGCCCCAAGACACGTAATGTTTTTTATCATTAATAACAATAATAACATGGTTGGCTACTAGACAGATAAGGACTAAAGTTATAGGGGGTTGTGATTCCATAAGAGAGGGGGATTGAGGGGCTAAGTGTTTATTTCTATGTTAATTACCCTTTTTGCCTAAGGGAGGGGATAGGTTACGGGAGCTTCTTGGGGAAGTCCAAGAGGTTCTTGATGTCCCCACTTAGATACTTAAACCCACCTCTAGTCTGATGGGGGGGTTCAACTGATGGCTTGTTTGCTGATTTCTTGTAGAATTCACTCATTTACCTCACGCACTCCCATGCACACACTCCCATGCACACATTTACCCATCCATTGATCCATCCTCATCCGCATCTTGGCTCAGGAAAGGAGCCGAACTGTTGAATATTAGCCACGTGATAGTTGGTTGTAGTGGTCGTTGGTGTGATCCAGCCATGACTTGAGGCCGCATGTCTGAGATGCGCTGGCCTCTGTCTAGTGTTTCTCATAGCTGGGAGTCCTGAGAGTTCCAGCATTGAGATTCTGGACCAATTGCATTGGAGCCCAAATAAGGAGAAGGACTGCCTGAGGGACTGCGTGGCAGAGAAGGGTGGAGGTCCATTCTCTTGGGTTCTGCAAGATGGGTAGAAGAGAGTTGTGTACTTGGATTGCTATGAGAGCTGGGAAGCCTATGAGAGCTTGGGTGCTGACTGGTTTGGGAATCCAAGTAACACTCTGGAACCGTCTTTGTGGATTCATAGCCTTGGATTGGGGGTGAAACTACTATTGATATTTGGAGAAGTGGTGTCTACGGTTGGGTGGAACATCCTTGGTCTGCAGCCAGTTGGTGTCACCTTTTTATAAAGATAAGTGCTCTTTGTTTTGATATTATTATCATGTATATGAATGTAATTTCCGTTGTATATTTAATTAGCATTTAATTGAATATTTAGACTGTGCATGCTTGCTCAATAATGTTGTGCATGTCATTAAAGTCTTTTCTTTTATGCATCCTTAAGCTTTAAAGAAGGTGTCAGTAAGAGAAATAAGTCCAAGGGTAGGCTTGAAGGTAGCGTTCCTCGACCTTTAGGTGGTTGGGTATGTTACAGTTTGGTATCAGAGATCTTGGTTGAAACACTGGGCCGATATGGGTCGGGTCTATTGGTTAGAGCCTTGGGATCGATATTGAATTATGATCATGGAGTTGAAAATATCAGGAGGAATGGCATTGCATAATTATGCAGGATACAGAATGTCAGAGACCCGTGTAAGGGGTTCAAAGGATCGTGACCATCCCCTTCGAATTTAGGATCAATCTCTACTAAAGGATCAGGAGAGATCCGAGATATTTGGATCGAAGGACAGGTGAACATGGGTCGTCTGATGAAAAGGAAGAATGGGATAAGGTCATAGAAGTCAAATCCCATTGGAAAGAGAGATCAATGGACAATAGGCATTTCGAGGAACCAAGTTGCATGGGATATAATTTCTCAAGGTGATCCCACAATCCAAACCACGATTTCTCCAAGGGGTTACATGTCAGCATCAAGAGAATTGTGGGGTGAAAAGTCGGTTACTCCAAACTATCGATGCATGCACCCACAAATTGAAAGGCATCCAATAATGTGACATGTTAGGGCTCGAGCATCAAAACTCTGTATAGCTGAAGTAGCTGGGGGACCGTCGATCCATAGGAGGACACGCGTGAATCGATCGTGTGCTCCAGGTGAAAACACTTCGGGAAAGGTGAGCATGAGAAGTTGAGAACTAATATTTCCAAACCCTAGAGATCTGAAGTGAATCTCAGTCATCCGATCTAGGAGTACACGTGGAAGAAATCCACACACTTTTGGGGAAAGCGAAGGTTGAGAGTTGAGTTCTCCGAAGTACGAAGACCCAAAAGGATCTCGGCCATCAATATGTTGAGAGCCATGCGTCACCAGATCCAAGGCTTCAAATAAAATCCAGTGGTACCAGATAAGTTTTGAAATTTGAGATTTTTGAAGTCCGAAGACCCGAAGTAAGCCTCAACCGTCAGATTAAGGAGGACACAGGGTGCAGATCTGTGGACTCTGGGTGAAGACCCAAATTGAATCTTAGTTGTCCGATCCAGGAGGACACATGGTGAAAGATTGGCTAGTTTAGGAATTCAGAGTTCGGGATAATTGGGAGTGTGCTATTATGGAAACTCCTGAAGTCCCGAAGCCCAAAGAGCTGAAGTGGTGGGGCACGATGATGTCACCTGGAGGTGATGTGGACCTCATAATTTTTTGAAGTGACATGGCTTGAAGAAGTCATCAGGGATGACGTGGACACATGGAATGTGTGCCAAGTTTCAATAATATTTGAACATTTGGAGTATTGAAAATTCAGTTAGAACATTGCATGTGTCACCCTCCTAATTGGGCCACGTGTCCGCTTCCAATATTTCGCAACATGGTGACAGACCGTGTAGTTCTAAAACTGGGCACACCGGAGGGGGAAATATGTGACAGGTTGCATTGAATTGAGAAATCTAGAAGCCTCAAAGGTTGGAGTACATATAGACCGTTGATTCCTGAAGACACACGTCGAAGGATCGTCGACTTCGGGTGAAAGCACTCTGGCAGAAAGTGCAGAAGGAAAGTTTGAAAATTCTGAAGCCCAAAGAGCCGAAGCGATTCACAACTACTAATCTGTGGGAGGATACTCATCGGAAAATAATGAACTCCAGGTAAAAGCGTTCTGGGAGGAGGCAAGCGAGAAAAGTTGAGACTCCCAAATCACGGAGTCCCGAAGTGGATCTCGATCGTTGATTGTGAAAGAGGACGAGGACCATTGGTCCGGTCCTAGCTGAAATTTTTGAAGTATTGAAGCTCTGAAAAAATGATTTTTCAACTAAGTGTAGGGTTATGGCCATGGTCATATGAATATTGAGAGCTGAGGAAAGGAGGGATAAGGGCCGAATTGGTTGTCTTCGACACAGAAATATGCTAAGGAAGGATTTAGCCGCGGTTTCTAATCGTGGTCACCTGGGAAGGTGGTTTGAAGGAAGCACCTACGTAGGAGGAGATTCTGTGTCATCCAATGATAACAAGACACTTTTATTTTCGGAGAATGGGGATATTATATCCATGAAAAAAAAAAAGAGACCGGTAGCATGGTTTGGCAAATTTGTTTATCATATGCATAATTCTAACAAAAAGGTCGCTTGCACATTTTGCAGAATTAAGGGGTTTAAACACATCAACTCAGGAAGTGTATTGAGGAAATGGAAGAAGGTGAGGGAGCCTCCAATCATGATAAGGAGGTCGAAGGCCAGAATACTAGAGTTAGTAATGCATAGATAGAGTCTAATGGATGCAAGGAAAAAGGAGAGCAGGTAGCGTTAATATAAATAGTAAGAAGCATGAATATGAAAGTGCAAATCTACAAAGAAGACAATGAAAAACTGATGAGAGAGAAAAGTCAGATAAATGCTCGAGTGTTGCAGAGCTTAAATTAGTTGTAGAGGCAAACGAAAAAGGGATTAAACTCAATACAAGAGGAAGAAGGGAGGTTCCATGAAAGAAAGAATGATCATGGAAGTCTTGGTTAGTCTCGAAGTGCTAGTAGAGCTCATGGACACCACTCATCTCCTTACTCAGAAAGAAGGTTTTATGCATCAGAAGATCTCGTAAGCAGTCCAAAGGTCTCTCCTGTCAGACAGAAAAGAAGGAAACAAGAGGTAGATAGTTTACGAGGAGAGATGAGGAAGATCAATCCACCTTCCTTCGACGGTGAAAGAGAAATGGAATACGGTGTCGAAGCATGGTTTCTTGGACTCCAGAGATAATTTTCAGTTGCATAACTATTCATCCAATATGGAAGCTAGGATTTCCACCTACCATTTACATGGGAAAGATGCAATGTGGTGGGACCAACTGAATCAAGTGGAACATGTTAATGAAAGTGGGATCCCTTGGAAGTAGTTCAAGAAGTATTTCCAGAAGGAGTGCCTCTCAGAGCATTTCTGTGACAAGAAACTGCAGGAGTTCTTCGAACTCGGGTTGGGAAGCATGACTATGGCAGAGTACGAGAAGAATTTCTTGGGATTTTTAAATTATGTCAGGTTCGTTGGTGATGAGAAAGTAAAAATACAAAGATTTCTAAGTGGAATGCCAACCTTTTATAAGGAAAAGATCTAGTATGATGAACCCAAGACCTCGACTGAGGCCATCAAGAAGGATAAATACCTGTATGAGAAAGGCCAGGGAAGCGAATCCCTACATAAATCTTGGAAGGAAAAGAAGAATTTGAAGTATGATCAGAGGAGGAAAGGGTTCAAACCTCCCTTCAATAGGAACAAGCCTAATAGAAATCATCAAGATCAATATGCAAAGGGGGATTTCAAGAAAGAAGATTCCTTGGGAAAAAGGGGAAGACCACCAATCCAATGTCGGGGATGCAAGGAAGATCACCTATACAAGGATTTCCCAGAGATAAAAGACAGAGTGAATACACAACATACAAGAGGCTACAACAGTCAAAGATATGGGAATAATCTATGCAGCTTTAGATGATCGACAAGAAGAGTACCAATCCAATATGATCGAGGTGGAAGGTAAGATCATAGATCAACCTATTTCTATTTTGATTGATTTAGGAGCAAGTCATTGCTACATTGATCCTAAGATAGTGGATAGATTACATTTGGAGAAAATTAAACTTGGAAAAGCAAGTTTGGTTTAGTTAGCCACTGGAACCAAAAGAAGAATCCATGATATGGTCAAAATTTGTTCCATAAGTCTTAATGGCATGAATACTAGTATTGATCTAAATATCATACCATTGGGGTATTGTGATATTCTGATTGGAATGGATTGGTTGGACAAGCATCATGATGTCCTATATTGTCATAACAAGACATTTATGTGTCTTGATGGAAATGGAAAATAGAGCACGGTGAAAGGAGTTCCAAGACCCATCTCTATAAGGGAGATTTCAACCTTACATCTAAAAATATGTTTTAGGGAAGGATGTCAATTGTATGCATCCTATGTGGAAGAGACAGATAATACAAAGGGGCTAAGCGTCAAATATTTCTCAGTACTACAGGAATTTGAAGATGTATTCCAAGAAATACCCGGATTTCCACCAAGAAAGGAGATATATTTCTCAATTGATTTAGTGCTAGGAGTTTCCCTACTGTCAAAAACACCCTACATAATGAGAACACCAAATTTAAAAGTACTACAAATGAATTTGGAGGAATTGTTGAAGAAAGGGTACATACGTCCAAGTGTTTCACCTTGGGGAGCACCGATACTTTTTTTCAAAAATAAGGATGGAACCTTGAGCCTTTATATTGACTTCCAACAACTGAACAAGTACACTATAAAGAACAAGTATCCTCTACCTCGAATTGATGACTTCTTTGATTAGCTAAGAGGAGCAAAGATATTTTCAAAAATTGACCTGAGGGAAGGATACCATCAGGTAAGAATCAAGGAAGAAGAAATTCGTAAGACAACCTTTAGGAATAGGTATGGGCATTATGAATTTGTAGTGCTTCCATTTGTATTGACCAATGCACTAGATATCTTCATGTGCTTAATAAATGGCATATTCATAAATTATTTGGATAAGTTTGTCATAGTATTCTTGGATGACATACTTATCTATTCTAAGTCTAAAGTGGAGCATGAACATCACTTAAGACTGGCATTGCAAGTACTGAGAGAACATCAGTTGTATGCCAAGTTGAGTAAGTGTTCTTAGTATCAAAAGGAGATCCATTACTTGGGACACATTATTTCAGAGAAGGGAATAATAGTAGATCCACATAAGATCGAAGCCATTAGAGGATGGAGAACAACCGGAAATGTGTCAGACGTCAAATATTTTATGGGATTATCTTGCTACTACATAAGGTTCATAGTAGGGTTCTCTAAGATTTCTCATCCCATCACTTCTTTGCAAAAGAAGGGAACTAAATTTGAATGGACACTCAAGTGTTAAAAGAATTTTAATGTGCTGAAGGAATTACTTACTGTTGCACCTGTGTTAAAGATTTCTGACCCAAATGAAAGTTTTGTGGTATGTACAAACACATGTAAGGAAGGACTTGGGGGAGTCATCATGCAAAATGGACATGTCATTGGATATAAGTCCAGAAATCTTAAGGAACATGAGAGGAACTATGCCACCCATGACTTGGAACTTGTTTCCATTGTTCACGCCTTGAGGATGTGGAGGCATTATCTCATGGGGAAGAAATTCGAATTAAGGACAGACCACATTGGCCTGAAGTATCTTTTTGAACATCCAACCTTGAATTCCAGGAAAACAAGATGTATGGAATTTTTAAGCAAATATGACTTTGATATCAAGCATATCAAGGGAAAGGAGAATAAAGTTGTCGATGCACTTAGTAGAAGATTGCATATCATGCATGCTACTAATGTCAGTATGCATCAGTTAGACTTGAAGAGAAGAATTTTAGATGGTCTTGTTATAGACCAACATTACCTACAGGTAAAGGAAAACTTACAACAAGGATATGTACAACAGAAAATAAAGGAGTATGAGATAAAGGAAGACAAATTACTCATGCATAAAAATAGAATCCATGTTCCTAGTTCTGGAGAACTGAGGAATTTGTTACTGAAGGAAATGCATGATGCTCCTTATGTTGGACATCCCGGTTACCAGAAAACAATTACAGCAGTAAGAATCCATTTCTTTTGGCCAGGAATGAAGAAGGAGGTTGTTGATTACATCACTCGATGTATGAAATGTTAGAAGGTGAAGGCTGAGCATAGGAACCCAACGAGTTTGATGCAACCATTGCCAGTTCCAGAGAAGAAATGGGAAGTGATCACCATGGATTTCATCATAGTATTACCCAAAATGAATAAGCAACATGATTAAATCATGGTAGTAGTTGAAAAATTAACAAAGGTTGCTCATTCTGTGCCTATGAAGACAACACATACATCAACTAATATTGCAGAAATTTTCATGAAGGAAGTTGCTAGGTTGCAAGGATACCTAGGACAATCGTCTCGGATAGAGATACAAAGTTTACCTCCAATTTTGGGAGGGGATTGTTTAAATGATTTGTCACAAATCTAAACTTTAGCACAACATATCATCCCCAGATAGATGGGAAAACAGAGAGAGTCAATCGAATAATTGAAGACATGTTGAGAATGTATGTGATGGATAAGCCATCTAAGTGGGAATATTACTTACACTTGGTTGAGTTTTCATATAATAATGGGTATCAAGCTTCATTGAGAATGATCCCATTTGAAGCCTTGTACGGTAGGAAATGCGATACTCCAGTAAGCTATGACAACCCAGAAGATAGAGTGGTACTTGGGCCAGAGTTTCTCAAGGACATGGAATACTAGGTGGTCAAGATCAAGCATAATTTAAAGGCAGCTCATGATAGATAAAAATTTTATGCAGACAATAACAGGACAACTAAATAACTTAAAGTAGGGGATCATGTACTTTTGAAAATGAAGCCCAAGAAAAGATCTTTGAAATTGGGTAGTTGTACAAAGATGGCAACCAGATTCTGTGGTCCATTTGAAATATTAGACAGAATAGTGCCAGTTGCATACATGCTTTCTTTACCTACTTCCATGAATGTTCATAATGTATTTCATGTCTCTTTACTAAAGAAATATGTACATGATCCTAACCATGTTATTGATTGGCATCTGATTTAGGTAGAAACAGAGTGAGATTTTCAGGTTCAGCTAATGCGGGTATTGGACAGAAAAATAAAAATGCTTTGGAATCAAGTTATAGATATAGTAAAAGTTCATTGGACCTGCTACAGTCTTGAAGATGCTACCTCAGAGCATGAATATTCCATGCGGGCAGAGTACCCATAACTTTTTGAATAATTTTGAGATTTTGATCTCTATTTTGTATATGCATTGAGCACAGTGCCAAAATAAGGGGGAGGGAATGTAAAACCCTAGGTTTTGAAACCCCATTTTAAATAATGTATTGTTACAATGGTGAGAAGCCAAAGTGCCCAAACAATTATTAAAAGGCCAGTGTGCCCCAAGAAATGTAATGTTTTTTATAATTAATAACAATAAATACATGGATGGCTACTATATGGACAAGGACTAGAGTTATAGGGGGCTATGATTCCACAAGAGAGGGGTGTTGAGGGGATACGTGTTTATTCTTATGTTAATTACTATTTTTGGCTAAGGGAGGGGATCGATTATGGGAGCTTCTTGGGGAAGGCCAAGAGGTTCTTGATTTCCCCACATGGATACTTAAACCCACCTCTGGTCTGATGGGGGGGTTCGACTAATGGCTTGTTCATTGATTTCCTGTATGATTCACTCATTTCCCTCACGCACTCCTATGCACACATTTACCAATCCATTGATCCATCCTCATCCTCATCTTGGATCGGGAAAGGGATCTGAATTGTTGAAGCTTAGCCACAATATAGTTGGTTGTAGTGTTTGCTGGTGTGATCCAGCCATGACCTGAGGCCACATGTATGAGATGTGTTGGCCTGTGTCCAGTGTTGCTTACAGTTGCAAGTCTTGAGAGTTCCAGCATTGAGATTCTGGAGCAGTTGCGTTGGAGCCAGAATAAGGAGAAGGATTGCATGAGGGACTGCATGGCAGAGAAGGGTGGAGGTACGTTCTCTCTGGTGGTGCAAGTTGGGTAGAAGAGAGCTGGGTACTTGGATTGTTGTGAGATTTGGGAATCCTGGGAGAGCTTGGGTGTTGAATAGTTTGGGAAGCCAGGTAACACTCTGGAACCATCCATGTGGATTCATAGCCCTGGCTTAGGGGTGATACTATTGTTGATATTTGGAGCAGTGGTGTCTACGGTTGGGTGGAACGTCCTTGGTCTACAGCCAGTTGGTGTTACCTTTTTATAAAGATAAGTGATCTTTGTTGTGATATTATTATCATGTATATGAATTTATTTTCCATTGTATATTTAATTATCGTTTAATTGAATCTTTAGACTATGTATGCTTTCTAGATAATGTTGTGCATGTTGTTAAAGTGTTTTCTTTTATGCATCCTTAAACTTTAAAGAAGGTATCGGTAAGAGAAAGAAGTCCAAGGGCAGGCTTAAAGCTAGCATGCCCTAGCCTGTGGGTCGCTAGGTATGTTACAGGAAGGTGCATGCAAAATGATATCAAACAACTCACCATCTTAAGTACATTTTCATTTACATTTATAGTTTGGGTTCGACCTAGGTTTATTACATTCATGTTGGAGTGTTGGCACCAACCTCTTCTAGTCACATTGGAGACTTGCAACCAGCCTCACCTAGTCATGTTGGGGGCAACCCACTGGAAACTGCAAGTCATGCTAGGGGAACTAATATTGTTGGGAAGCCTAGGCATATAGGACGTAAGAAAAATTCCCCTTGTAATATTTGCAAAGAAGATCACCTTACTCATTTGTGACATATTGTTTTTGTGGCACAAGAAGCGTGGTCCTTATCTAAGGGCCCTTCTAGTTCTGAGTCATTTTCATTTTCTGACCATTCTAATCAATCTTTGGTTGATAAATCAGTCATGTTGATGCCATTTTAGGAAAACATCACTCTTTTTTTGGGTGGTGATGTGTCTCTTGACCATTTTTTCTCACATCCATTTCAAGCAATGGTTGAGGAAGTGGTCACGCCAATGCAATGTTCGTCTGATATCACTCTTCTCTTGGAGAGTGACAAGTCTAAGGAAATGGGCTCACCGATGTGATATTCGGCTGATCCCACTCCTCTTTCGAGGAGTGATGGGTCTTTTGACCATTTCCTTAGCATTTCCAGTTCATTACCTTCTAAACAAGGGGGAATCCTACTCTTTTTGAGTACTCCCCCTTTAATTCCTGGGATGGTTTCCTTTTATTGGAATGATCTTGTAGAGCCTCATCTTGCCTCTTCTACACCCTTCTGGATAATGGTTGGAATTAATAAATTAGGAATTTTCTGAACTATTGTAGATGACGGATCCTCTACAAGTCTTTTATCATCCTCGGATTGACAAGATTTGGGTTCTCCCAAGCTTGTGTTAGATACCTGTGAGCTACTGGATTTAAACAAAAGACCTAGTGAATCTCTGGGGGTTCTTCCTCAGTTTCTTATCATGTTAGGTGGGGAAAATGTCATATTTGATCTTTTAGTGTTGTGAGGCCCTTTCGAATATAATTTTCTTGTTGGGCATGATTATGTGTATGTAATGATTATTGTGGTGTCAATGTTATTTTGTGTGATGCATTTCCCTCACAAAGAAATCATTATCACTATTGATCACATTTCATTTGATAATCACCATCCTGGTTCATATTTACCTCATGTTTCCCATTTGTGTATTCCTAGTGTTAAAGTAGACTCTTCCCTACCATGGGTGAATTATGTGACTTCTTATCCTATGTGTTGAATTTCTCATGAGAATGATCATTTATAGTTATGTTCTCCTTCTCAAGACAAGGTATTAGCAATTGATCATTTTTTTTATCTGATGGGGGCATGGGAGCCCTTGCTTCCCCCTATTGGCCCGAGTTATCTAATGTTTCCTCTTGAGTTTTATCTTGTTGCTTGTAATACCTCGAGCCCTAATATTTGTGAGATGTCGAGACCGGGTTTCATGGATTTTGTGTTTCCTTTAGACGAGGCCATCCTTAGAGCTATGATTATGGATCTTCAACCTCCTCCTGAACTGGAAGCTTTACTGGTTGGTTACCAATGAAACCCTTAGCTTGAAACTAGAAATGGGATCTACTTGGAGCACTACTATGCATAATATGTAAGGATATGTCGTCCTATGTACATATTGTACTATTAGAGTTTCATGTTTTCAATTTCTATATCCATTCATACTTGTATTTATCAAAGGTTTCTATATTGGACTTATTAACTTCTGGGTAAGTGTTTTTCTTCTTATATAAATAAATTTCAAGACATTTTTATTTGGTACATTTTCATTCCATGTTGATTCGTTCTAATAGGTAATGATCTCAAGATTGACATATAGGTTAGATTACCCCCTCCATGCATTTTTGTATTATTTGTTTCTTGTTTCATTTTTTCTTAGGATTGACCCTACTGAGTTGTGACATGGAACCTTATTTGTTGTTTGGAAGTGTTTTAATTCATGTGGTAGATCCTACCTTCCATGGGTGTCCTAGTTTAGAATCCTTTTGTACTCTAGAGCTCATGCTACACGTGTTCCATTAGGATTGAGAGTCCTATTTAGTCCCACCATGACATTGCATATGAACTTCATTCTTCTTACTCAATCTTATTCTTTCCATTACTCATGGGACTCCCCCCTTTATATGTTTCTCACAACAACATCACATAGTCCATAGTTAAGCTCTTTTCAAACTCCTTAAAATTGAAAATATTGTCAAGTGATATTGTTTCTTTAACACTCGTTAAATGGACCTAAAGGAATGTCTATTCAACACAATTTTATCCATTTTTCGGACCGAATAGACTAATTACAAAAAATGTATACTCTAGTCTATGGACTAGAAGAGTTCTCCTCATTTTTGTTTTATACTTTTTGAGATCAGGAGACTTAATTTAAGAAAAAGGACACTAGATTTTTAGTTAATATATTTTCAAACTCCTTAAAACATGAAAATATGGTTTACTGACCTTGTTTTTTCACACTCATAAAATGGATTTGAAAGGACGTCTTTTCTATATAATTTTAACCCTTTTTCGAACTGAGCAGACTATTTAGGAAAAAGGAATACTCTAGTCAAACATTAACCAAAAGAATTCTCCTTGGTATTATTTGACTCTTTTTCGATCCCTAGAGACTAAAATTATGAAAAATACCACCATGGGAGGTTTGCATCCTAAATTCGAGTTGTAACTGCATTTTATTTGGAATTCTCATGCATTTAGGCCTAATGTTGGCTTCAACATGCTATTGTTGAACCCATTGCTTATGCATTCCTACCAGTTCCCATCCCTGTAATTTATGCCTTTACAACTCAACACCTTATCCCTGGAAGAAACATTCCATGAGTGTCCTTATCCTACACATGATTTCATTGCATTGAGAATAGATATGTTACTTGCTCTTTGGAACTATTTTTCTTTCCCACGAAACTAGTTTCCTCCACTATACTATATCATTCTTTTATTCCTTTTTAGGATTTAATAATATGAAAAAGACCAAAAAAATAAAAATAAAAACAAAAAGAAGGGGGGAAACCATTCATCTCTTGTGTTGGCAACATTTTTTTCACCCTTGAACAAAGCACAATCTTGAATCAACATCTCATCATTTTGGGTCTAATATGGTTTTAGGATAATTTTTCTCATTTTGAGTTTTATCTCCCTAGGTTGGTTATTCTTGAAACTATATGGAGTGTTTGTTGATTCCTCTTGTATCACAAATGTATATCAGTTTATAGTACATGATTCCTAA
>ML811577.1:259271-284864 GCA_009831015.1 Picea engelmannii | reverse complement strand
AGTCCAGTTTGTAGGATGCTTCTCCTACTCCTTTAATGGGATATTGATAGTCATCACCTAGCTTCACCTTGTGAGGTGAATCTTTTTGAACTAGATCTGAGAGAGATTCCTTATAACCAGTCATGTGCTTAGAATCACCACTATCAATAAGCCATGTGTCACTTCCATGAGTGACTATACCTATAAGAGTTGAGATCAAGACATATTCTTCACTTGAGTCTTCTTCTTTGGTTTTCTCATGATCATGTTCATCATCTTCTACGACATGAGCATGATGTCTTTTATACTTTCCTTTTCTGACCTAACCTTTGGAGTTGGGACAGTTTATGGAAATGTGTCCCATCTTCTGACAAATGAAGCATCTATAACTTGAGAAATCCTTCTTGAAATTGTGAGTCTATTATAATCCATGAGGTTTCTTATGTGAGTGAACTTCCTTCATGCTCTTTCCTTTTTTGGTATGTGCTGCTAGGGCTTGATTTTCTTCATCGCCTAGTTTCTCTTCTCTTGTTTCCAATATGGCTTCTTTCTGAGTACAATCCTCCCATAGTCTGCTAAACCTTGTTAGCCTTATTCTTGAACATATACCTTGAATGAATGATTCCCAAGATCTGGGGAGCCCATTCAATGTAATCATCACCAACTCAACTTCTTCGATTGTGTCTCCAATGGCTTCTAGTTATTCTTTGATCTGAGACACCCTTGTGAATTATGATTGTATAGTTTCTAAACTTTTCATCTTCACATTCTTGAGTTGAGTTCTCAAGGTCATCTTCTAGTTGATATTCTTTCCTTCATACAATCAAGATAAGGAATCAAACATTTTCTTGGGATTTGTTAATGATGAGACATGGGGGAACAAATGATTCTTGATAGAATCAACAATGATTCTCTTCACCTTCACTAGGTTCTTTTTGTACTTTGATTCGACCTCATCTTCATTAGGTTCTGGAACTTCTTCTTTTACGAAATATACTAGATCATTTTCTTCTAGAATGAGCATCACTCTATACTTCCATGCTTGGAAGTTATCAACACCTTCAAGCTTCTCATCAAGCTTGGTATTGGGTGCCATCTTGTGCTTGAATATTACAATAAAAAGATAAAAAAATTCAAAGAAAGGTTTTCTAATTACCAGAGAGTGATATGAAATGTGACCAGTCCCAGCTTCAATTATGCAACAGCCAATACTTCTTGAACTAGGGTTTATGAGGAAACCCTAATTTTCCAAAATGTGAATTTTAAAATTCTGCTTCGAGGGAAAGGTGCACCTTCCTAAGGCAAGTTATTTGGTGGTATTAATTTGACCAACACCCTTAAAAAAATGGGTGAAAACACCTCCTAGGGTTTGTGCAGTTGGGACAACTACAACACCAATTGCACTTTACAAAACTTCGTCAAACTGAGAATCTAATCCTAAGGAAAGATGTGCTAGGGTTAGGAAAGTATCCCTATGTTCTTAGTTTCCCCAACGAGCTATTCTAAACTGTGCAAATGGATTCTTTCAGGCCCACTCTGATACCATGTTAAAATTTCTCTTAAGCAATTAAGTGTGTTCACTATTCTTTAATTTTAAGCTATTAAAACAATAATTGCATGCATAAGGATCACTGGAAGAAAGACATCCACAATATACACAAGTTTTATCTTGGGAAACCCTCGTGGGGGAGAAAAACCAACAAATATTCTTCAATATAGATTATTCAACAAGTACAATGTCTCTCTCAAGAGAGATCTCACCAAAACAAAAGATCCACCAAAAACCCTAACCAGAATATAGTAGCGCACAACTAGACCAAGATAGTCCTTTACCGGATAACCAAAACCCTTAACCATAATTTACCCTTCTAATTTACATTTTACTTGTCAAGGAACAATAGGGACGACTTTTACTAAGGAATGATAGGTTCGACTAAAAAATATATAATATTAAATTAATCTTTAGGGTTTTGTCTTGGTCAAATACAAAATGAATGTAATAATAATATCTTCCAAAGCTACTCAAACTTCAACAAAACCTACTAGTATGTCAAAAGAAGACTGGAAAAAGGTAGAAAGAAAGATGAGAAGTATGATTTGACTTTGCCTCTAATATTTAGTGTTTCTAAATGCCTTCAAAGAAGACACTACAAAGAGGTTGTGGGAAAAGTTGGGGAATTTTTATTAATCTAAGTTCTTCGTAAACAACTCGTTTCTTCAAAATAATTTGTATAATCTTAGGATGGAATATGGTGACTATATGACATAGAGTCTAAATTCCTTGAATACTCTGGTAAGTCAACTTGTCCCCATTGATACAACTCAATCCACATTATAGTTTGAGGATGTGGTTTCATCCTTGTTATCAAAGGAAATGAGGATAAATTCCATGGAGGGTGTGGCCAAGGATGTTTTTATCTATAAGAGGTTGGTCCCAGGACACAAAAAACAAGTCTTCATGGGACATATATAAATCTAGAGGTAGATATAAATCTCGAAGACAATATTTTAGGAAATGTTGGAAATGTCTTAAAGCTATCCATTATAGAAAAGATTGGAGATCCAAGAATATTGATAAAGGTAAGGAATCTGATGATTGTCCTTCTGCATAAAGTAAAATACCCATCAAAGAAGGAGGTGATGTTTAACTAGAATATATAGGTACACATGCATATATTGATATATGGTTTATTGAGTTGGGTGCTTCATTTCATATGACTCCTCATAAGGAGTGGTTTTGTGAATATGAAAAGTACAATGGAGGTGATGTTTTCCTAGGTGATAACTTGACAACCAAAATCATAGGACGTGTAAGGGTTAAGATGTTGCTAAAATATGGAAGAATTAAAATTCTCCATGGGGTTCTGCACATTCCATATCTGGTCAG
This sequence comes from Picea engelmannii, assembly GCA_009831015.1. Lineage (NCBI taxonomy): Eukaryota > Viridiplantae > Streptophyta > Pinopsida > Pinales > Pinaceae > Picea > Picea engelmannii. Next base: position 281,998 of record ML811577.1, on the reverse strand, counting down.
AGACATGATATTTATAAATACGATGGGTGATGTAAGTGTGTGTATTGTATTTGAAAAGGACACATGCAAAATGGTTCAGGGACTATGTAAAAGCTATTGGGAATAAATTTTAATGATGTGTGTAATAGTTCTGGTGTTCTCGAGGACATCAATGAATAAGACATGAACCCTACTATCCCTGGAGAGAAGACCATGCTATGACCTCAAATATTGGGACATATTGGAGATAAGGGCCTTTGAGAATTACATGGTAAATGTATGGTTGAAGGTATATTTTATTGCTCATTATATTTCAATTTATGTGAAGATTTTATATATGGTAGACAAAATTGAGTCAGACTCCCTTTTGGTGCTACAAGAGAAAAATGAATCTTGGAGTTGATACGCAGTGGTGTGTTTGGACCTATTCCTCTTCCAACACTAGGTAAATCTATGTATTATGTTTCATTCTTATATTGTTTCTCAATGAGAACATGGGTCTATTTCCTTTGAAATAAATCTAATATTTTATGTTAATTTAAAGAGTTTAAATCTCTTGTAGAGAATCAAACAAAGAAGAAAACAAAGGTGTTGAGGACAGATAATGGTGGAGAGTTATACATAAATGAATTCAAGGAATTATGTAAAAAATATGGAATAGAAAGGAAAAATAATACTTCATACATCTCAAGAGAATGGATTTGTATAAATAATGAACATAATGTTGATGGAAAAGGCTATAACTGTGCTCAATGGTGCAGGGTTATCACAGGAATTCTAGGCAGAGGTAGTTGGTATTGCATGTTACTTGATAAATCAGTCACCTAAATAAATAATGGTAGATTCAATTATATATGAGGCATGGATCGGTAAGAAACCCTCTCTTTAATATCTCAAAAAGGATAGAACTATGCTCAATGGTGCAGGGTTATCACATGAATTCTAGGCAGAGGCAGTGGGTACTACTTGTTACTTGGTAAATTGGTCACCAACATAAACACTGGTAGATAAAATTCTACATGAGGCATGGACTCGTAAGAAACCCTCTCTTAAACATCTCAGAGTTGGTTTTGATGTTTATGTGCATGTTCCTAAGGAAAATAGGATTAAGCTGGATAAAAAAGCTAGAAAATTTATCTTTATTGGTTATAAAGATGGTATAAAAGGTTATAATCTTTGGTACCCAGTAACATATAAGTTTGTTTATAGTAGGGATAAAGTGTTTAGAGAGGTTAAAGTTGTTCCTAATCAAGATGTCCAACCAAGGGAAGAAGAACTAGAGACAATAGAGTTTGAGTTGGAGGGTAAAGAATATGACTTAACAAAATAAAATGAATTGGAAGAGGAAAAACCTCAGACTCCAATCTTGAGGAGATCCGTTTGGGATAGAAGGTAACCAGAAAGGTATACCACACCTAATTTTTATTCTATTTTTATTGTATTTGTTACTGATGATGATCCTATAACTATTAGGGAGGTAGTGGCTTAAGCTTTGGAAGAAGGCCATGGTTGAAGATATGGATGCCTTGGATAAAAATGAGACTTGGGATCTAGTTGAGTTGCCAGTTGGAAGAAAACCTATTGGTAGAAAATGTGTGTTTAAGAAGAAGTTCAATGTAGAAGGTAAGGTGTAGAAGTACAAATCTCTCCTAGTAGCAAAGGAAAATTCCTAGGTGGAGGGAACTGATTTTGGTGAGATTATTTCTCCCGTGGAAAAATTAACTTCTATTAGATTTATTTTTTCTATTACTACTTATTTTTATCTTGAAGAGGAACATAAGGATGAAAAGACATGATTCCTACATGGGGATCTTGAAGAAGAAATCTACATGAAACAACTAGAAGGTTTTGTAATGAAGGGAAAGAATGAGTTGATTTGAAAGCTAAAGTATGCCTTATATGGATTAAAACAATCACTAAGATTGTGGTATGAAAAATTTGATACTTGTATATTGGGACTTGATTTCTCAAGAAGCATATTTGGTTAACGTGTGTATCCCAAGCAGGTTGGTGATCATGTTATTTATGTGGTATTGTATGTTGATGAAATATTGTTGATTTGAAACAATGAAGAAGTCAAGGATGTCAAAGCTTATTTCTTTTAAATTTGATATGAAATATATTGGTGTTGTATTTTTTTGGGGGGGAATGGAATGAAAATCAGTAAAGGTACATATTCATGTAGGTGCAAATTTGATTGTAGATTAGTGTCCCAAGACACTAGAAGAGGTAGAAGACATGTCATGTGTTCCCCATGCTAGTGTTGTTGGAAGTCTGATGTATGCACCGATCTGTACTAGACCAAGCATTACCCATGTAGTGGGATTTTTGAGTAAGTATATGTCAAAACCAAGGAACATTGGACAACAATAAAGGGGGTCTTCAAATATTTGCATGGAAATTCAAATTATGCAATCTTCTACCAAGGAATACCTAGACCTCACACCAAGATTGATATATGGGGATTTGGTGATGTAGACTGGGTTGGAGATGTTAATCACAATTGATCTACGAGTGATCATTTTTTTAAATTTATTTGGTGGACCAATTAGTTGGATGAGTAAGAGGGTGGTTGTGGTTTCATTGTCAACTATAAGCTGAGTAAATAGTAACCACTTGATGGGCCAATTTTAGCCTCGAGGTTTAGCTCAAGCGATCTTGAGTTGACATGAGATCTCTCCCCCAATGGTAATTTGGGGAGGTCACGAGTTCAACTCTCTTGATCCCCTTGGGTTGAGGCTCTGTAATAAAGGTCGACGGTTTACCCCATTTACCATCCATGGATAGTGGGGAAGTACTCAGATGGTTTTCCACAAGGATTTCCTTGGAAAGAAAAAAAAACACTTGATGGGTCAAATAATTGCAACAAGAATGTCGAACTCCTCAAATTAACTTTAAATTGTCATCCCAGGAACGTGCTACATTTATGATGCACTGTGCACTATGTGTGAAAACTACATAAGGATATATATCTACTTAGAAATGAGACATTATAACTCTAGGAATGCAAGAGCTACTTAACAAAAAGAAGGTTGAAATGTAAAGAGAATAAATCAAATGAAAGTTGGAAGTAACATGCTGCAAAATGATAGTGTTGTTGGAAAAATGGAATTGAAAGAGGTTGCAAAACATTGTTAAAACTGATTATTGTTAAAGTGACTAAACCTACTTAACTTAACATGATATAAAGCTGAAATAAGTTGTTGCAAAACAAAGTAATTGTAACTAAATTTCCATGCTATTAAACTGAGGGAAACTATTGCAAAATAGATTTATCTATACTCAAATTGACCTACTGTAAAAGGTGAAGTAAAACTACTACAAAAATAAGTTAACAATAATTCTCATCCATGACATAAAACAAATAACTCTGCTTGATATGATATTCTAGAAACTACTACAAGACATGAAGATTACTTGCAAGAAATAGCACATAACATAAAATAGTAACAAGATTAAGTAAAGAAAACTAAAAAAGAGAAAGATAACAACACATAAATGTCCCTTGTTTAGCATCGACTGGGATCTACTCAAGGCTTCTATAGGGAAGCTAAAGAAGTTACAAAGAGAAGGGAATTTGAAAACACACTTTCTGCAGTAATAAATTAATCTACGATAGCCATTTATCCTCAACAAATTTGAATGCACTAGTTATTGATAAAGTTCTCAATCCTCAAAATGAAAAGACTAAATTAAGGCTAACCCCTAGCTCCTATTTATGCAAAAATACTCATCAATCAACCCTTCAATAATTTCTTGATTGAAGGTATATGGTCTTCATGATATTTATAATTAGGGGCCCATGTTTTAAGGGTTAAATACCCTTCTAGATTGATCTTCCTCAATTAGAGAGTTGAAATGAGATGGTGCTTGATTTGGTGTCTTGATTCATTGAAGGCTGTGCATGATGGGGAAATTGAAAAAGGGACATAATCTCCCTTTTATGCCAGGTGGATGTTGGCGAAGACCTACCTTGAAATTCGACCTACTTGAGAAATGATCTAGATTGGATCATCATATAATTTATCATATATGTTGTCCCTTTTTGGGTGGAAAAAATAGGAGGAATTGACTTGCAGGGCCATTTTAGTGGCAAGTACCAGTTTGGAAATTGGGGTCCAGAATATTCTAAAGAGATTTTGAGGCATTAAACATAATTTTTTGGGGTTACCGTGTTCAAAATTTAGACACCCTCGACAATTTTTTGCAGTATGAGACCTTTCCAACAGTGCAAAAATTGTCTCAATTGAAGCTCATATGCGAAATTTATGCCTCCCACAAGTTGACCTACATGGTATAAGTGGATTCCACATCAACCCCCATTACTCACACATATGGGGCTAGTAACACGTGTATTTTCAAGAATATTTTAGAAGGTCCAAACCTGATCACTAATTGAAGGTTGAGGAAGTAAAAACCTAACCCTAGATGGCTATCATGCTATGTTAAATACTGAGACATTAGGAGGAGATATAGTTCCATTCTTTAGCATTGTATTTATATCTGCATTTCCATAACTGAAGAAAGAGAGCAGAGCATAGGCCTCACCTTCTATATTTGTTTTCTCCCATATTGGCTTTCCTAGGATATATCTTGTGTTCATTTGGTTTTGGATGTTGTGTTCTTTTGATCATTTATTTCATTTTTACATTTCAGTTATTTCATAAATTCAAGAAAAGCTAATAATAATTAATCTGGGATCTAAGGAAAATTAGTTTGCAAAGTCTAAGATTTCAAAATATTATAATATTTGTTGTGATGAACTATTCCAGTGGAATATCCACAACAATTTATAGATCATATTGGTATTAGATTAGGTTTCTTTGGGAATTTTTGGAAATTTGTAGGATCCAAGAATTGTCTTGAGAATAAAGTGGCAGAACCCTAGCCATGGTAGATGAGTCTATTCGCAAAAACCCTTGAGATTTAGTAGAGGAGATATTTGTGAGGCTAGAAGAGTAAGTCGATGATACCCTCCTCATGGTGGCCTTAAAAAAAAATCTTGGACCATTCAGGGAGGTTGGAGTGTCTAACTCAGAGATTGGATCAGAGGGGAAATTGGGAGATAATGAAGACCTAGAAAAGAAGTCAAGGAAAGAACCCAAAAAAGAGAAACCAAGTTCCATTGCCATTATCCCTTCACAATAGTTATTTAAAATGGAAGTGAAAGTGTATATCAAACCATACCAAGGTGAGATCAATGTATTAAAGTTGAATGATTGGTTGAATAAATTAGAGGTCTATTTCAGTGTTCACAATATAGATGAGGATAAAAATATTTCATTTTCCCAACTGAAATTAGAGGGCCAAGCATTAACCTGGTGGGAAATCCACGTGGACACACTTGGGCTAGAGGGTGATCTGCTAGTAAATAAGTGGGAGGATTTAAAAACCCTCATTAAGTCCCAAGTCTTCCCTATCGGATATGTAAAAGACCAGTGGATTCTTTGGAATTACTTCATGCAAAGGCAAGGAAAGAGTGTGCAAGAGTACACCACCAAATTTAGAAATATGGATATCATGATGAGTATCTCTCCCAAGAACCCAGATGCACTCCTCAAGTATGGGGGGGGTGCTACAAAATCATTTGTGAAAGAAATTGATGCTCTTCAAGCCTAATATAGTTTATGAGGCCTATGTGCAAGAAAAATATCTAGAAAATATAGGCCACAAGAAAGGACAACGAAGTGGTTCCTAACAGAAAGAGCACCAAGACACTTCCAAGGAGGGGAAGAAGAAGTGGAAAGGGTAAGACAAGAAGACAACAACCACCACACATCAATGAAAGGATCCAAGTAACCATTGTAACCATTGGAATATCAACGGTCACAGTGAAGAAAAGTGTTGGAAACTACATCTAGAGATGAACTCTAAGAGCCATAAGAAGGATGCCAAGAAGAAGAACCTTCTAGCCATGAATTCAAGAAATCAAGTAGAGAGAAACTCATATGTGGATGAGAATATTTCCTTCACTTCAATGTAGAAGGAGGTGAATCTAAGTATAATTGATCACAAGTAAGAGAAGGAAATGACAAAACTCTTCCATATCAAGATCCAAGTTAAGAAGACAAAGGTAGACGCTCTATTCAATTATGGGTCACAAGTCAATCTCATAGCATTCGATCTGCTCAACAAGATTGGGTTGGAGGTTCCTAGCCAATATCCATTGGGGTGGGTAAAAAAGGATGCAGAGATAAAGGTCATCAAATAGTGTAAGATTAAATTTCTTGTAAGTGCATATTTTATTGATGAAGTGGAGTTATATGTAGTTCCTCTTGACATGCATGGCATAGTGTTTAGAAGCCCCTACCTGTATATGAGGGATGCAATCTTCATGTGGATAGAAAACCAATACCGCCTGATCAAGGATGGAAATTATTTCATCATCATAAAGGTAAATCGAATATATCATCAATAAGTGCCAACCAAGCCAAAAAGTTGATTAGCTCAAGTAAGAAGTATGCTTTTCTTTTCTTATGAGAGAATCAACTAGGTGATGAATCTGTAAGAGTAAAGGAAACCTTGAAGGGATGTTCTAAAAAGAAGAAATAACAATTGGAGGAGTTTTTGCATGCATATAGAGGAGTGTTTAAATATCCTAAACGGATTCCACCTAAGAGGGACGTGGATCATGAGACACAATTGTTTTGTGACTCCCCATTACCCAATATTGGGCTATATAGACAGTCAATTCTAGAAGAAAATGAAGTGAGGAAACAATTGCAGTAGTTTTTGGAGCAGGGAGTAATTCGACCAAGCACCTCACCTTCCAGGTCACCTAATATCATAGTACCCAAGAAGGATGGGACTTGGAGGATGTGTATTGGCTACAGAGCTTTGAACAATATTACACTCAAGGATTTGTACCATTTTCCCATGATTGATGATTTTTTAGACCAGTTGAAACATGCCAAATACTTCACTAAGTTGGATCTAAAATTGAGATACCACTAGGTATGTGTCAGAAGAAGACACTTGGAACATTTCCTTCAAGACAAGGAAAGGTCTGTATGAATGGTTTCTCATGCCATTTGATTTATGTAATGCACTAGCTACATTTATGAGACTAATGAATGATATATTTCGTCCATTTTTAGATTCATTTGTTATAATGTATTTGGATGATATATTGGTTTATAGTTGTACTTGGGAGGAACACATGTCACATCTCATGCAGGCGTTAGAGACTTTGAAAAATCATTGGTTGTTGGCTAACCTCAAGAAATATATGTTTTCTCATTAGTCATTGGTGTATTTGGGGTATGTGATCAATGGAGGGTAGCTCAAGATAAATCTTGCAAAGATGGAGGTGATCATAAAATGGCCAGTTCCTACTAATGTAACTAAATTTGGGAGCTTTTTTTGGGAAACATAGTACCTATAGAAGTCCATAACATATTTTTTAGTGGTAGTTGCATCACTCCATGCCATAATAGCAAGTGATAAGAGTTTCTAATGGAGAAACAATCCACAAAAATATTTCGACGAGCTGAAATGAAAGATTAGTCAAGCAACAATACTCACATTCCCAAACTTGCAAAATCCTTTTGAAGTGGAGACATATGCAAGTGGGTATGCTATGGGAGTAGTTTTGATGTAAGGAGGTAAGTCAGTATGTTATTATTTTGAAATGTTTCATGATGGAGTATTAAACTACCCTACCTATGATAAATAAATTTACGCCCTAGTTCAAGCTATTAAGAAGTGGAAGCACTATCTCATGTGCAATGAAAACATTATCCACATTGATCACCAACCACTACAGTATTTGCAGGCCCAGAGTAAGCTTCAAATAACCAGACACTACAAGTGGATGGGGGTTTTGTAGCAATTTCATCTAGTCATCAAATATAAGAAGTGTAGCACTAATAAGTTGGTGAACATGCTTTCAAGGCCACCCACAACTAAGATCACAACGTTGAGAACTCTTATGCACATGGATCATTTTATCCATGATCCATACAAAGAGGAATACACAGAAGATGAGGACTAAAGAGGTTTTTCAATAGCTATTGGGCCAAATTCATGTAGACAAATGTGATTATAAGGATGACTATCATCTCTAGAATGTGTTGCTCTACAAGCTAGACAATATCTATGTTCCTAAAGGTGAAATATTGTAGCTTATCAAAGAGGCTCACGCCTCCAAGGTTGCAAGACATTTTGGTGTTGGTAAGACTATTGCTAACTTATAAAGGTATGTGTATTGACCTAGAATGCAAGAAGATGTAGAATGGTATATCATAGGATGCATACTTTATTGTACCAACAATCCCAATAATAGAAATCAAGGTTTATACCATCCTTTAATTCTACCCACTCGACCTTGGGAACTAATTTCCATGGATTTTGTGGGTTGTTTTCCAACAACCAGGAAGGGACATTACTATCTTTTTGTGGTATTTGACTCATCAAGAAGTGCATTCTTATTCCTTGTAAAAATACCATCAAAGGATAAGAAACAAAAAACATGTTCATTGAATAGGTCTTGGTGCACTTTGGGAAACCAAGGAGCATCATCTCAGACAAGGATACCATATTTCTCAATGCCTTTTAGACTAAACTTTGAGAGAAGATGGACACAAATTTGAAGAAATATACAACATTCCATCCAAAGACATATGGGAAGACAGAATTAGTTGATAGGATGATGGTACAACTTTTGAGGGGTTACAATTAGAAGCATCCAAAGACTTGGCATGGAAATATGATCTATATTTAACACTCTTATAACATAACAATCCATACTTCTATCAATAAGTCTGCTTTGAAACTTGCTTTGGGTATTTTCCACCTTCTCCCTTGAATGTTACCTATGGACAACAAGGAGTGAGAGAAGACATCACATGAAAATCATTGAAAGCAAAGAAATTTATTGAAAATATTAGGCATTTTCATTTGCAAGTACATGAGATGTTGAAGAATTAATAGGAAAAGTATAAGTCCATACATGATCAACATAGAACCAAGAAGTCATTAAAAGTGGGAGACAGAGTTTGGTTACAACTAAACGAGGAAATAGTACAGGGTCTTGGTAAGAATATCAAGGATCTACAGTACGACCCTTTTGAGGTATTGGATAAGGTGGGAGATAACACCTACAGACATAGTCCACTCCCATACATGCACATTTACTCGGTAGTGAATGTGGAGAATTTGAAACTCTATGAGCCTACCATGTTAGATAAGTTCCTACCTACCATAAAGGAATTATCACCATATGCTCACGCAGAGTTGGTAGAAGACATCATTTTTCATAGGAAGTGCAAAACTACAAGATAAGGGCAGCTTGACCTTTGACATATTGGGTTGAAAGGAAAATTTTCGTGCAAAGCAAAATGGTACTCCAGGGAGAAGGTAGAGGAAAATTCTTCACCTCATTCATTAAATATTTTGGGGACCAAAATCCTCCCTAAATGGGGAGGCATGATCTATATTGAATCATCATTAAAATTTGTCATCTATCTTGGTACTTCCTGGGTGGAAAAAATTGGAGGAATCGACTTGCATGGCCATTTTAGTGGTAAGTCCCAATTTGGAAAATTGGGGTTTGAAACCTTTCAGATCCATTTTGAAGCATTAAATGACATTTTTTGGGGTTACAATTTCCATAACTTACACACACACCATTGATGGTGTTCTACACTCGGATACCTTTCCAATGGTGTAAAAATTGTCTCAATCAAAGCTCATATGCAAAAGTTATGCCTCCCATAAGTTGACTTACCTTGTTAACTACCATGGTATGAGTGGATTCCATGTCAACCCACATTACTCACACATATGGGGATATCCGCATGTGTATTTTCAAGAATATTTTAGAAGATCCAAACCTGATCAGTAATTGAAAGTTGAGGAAGTCAAAACCCTAACCCTAGATGGCTATTGAGCTATGTTAAATATTAAGCCACTAGGAGGAGATAGAGTTCCATCCTTTAGTATTGTATTTTCTCCATAGTTGAGTAGAGAATATAGGAGTGCTATTTTGAGAGCATAACCGAGGAGGAAAATATTCTGTAGCATCCATACAAGTTATAGTGTCAGTGGTAAGTCCACAACAAGTGCCTCTTTCTTTGTATCTGCATTTCCATAACTGAAGAAAAGAGAGCAAAGCATAAGCCTCACCTTATAGTTGGGTTTTCTACCATATTGGGTTTCCCAAGATATATCTTGTGTTCATTTGTGTTTCCATGATGTGTTTTTTTGCTCATTTATTTCATTTTCATATTTTAGTTATTTCATGAATTCAAGCAAAGTTAGTAAATAATTAATTTGGGATCTAAGGAAAATTAGTTTGCAAAGTCTAAGATTTCAGAATATTATAAGATCTATTATGACGAACTTTTCCAGTGGAATATCCAGGGTATTTTATATATCAAGCAATGGATTAGTACACCTTTATAAATCCATGAATTATCGAAACCACAACTAAACTAAGATACACCACATAACTCAATCATCCAATCATCTCATAATATCCAAATGCATGACTCCAAAGATATTTGTATTAATCATAATAGAAAAAATATATTTTTGTTATATAAATAAGGTCATGTCATGTCCAAAACGGGCCTCAAAATACATCAATTAGGAGGCCCATCATCACCACCCATATTAATATCTTGCACACCTTTGTGAAATCCAAAATGTTGATGTACATCCTAATGCCTCTTCTTCTTCTTTATTCCTGCTACCCTCTACATGCTTGCTTGAGGTTATAGGCTACAAATTGGGTAATGACACCCTTTCCATGATAACATTCATCCCTTTCTACTTTCTTCCATTCCTCCCTCTCCTTCTCTTCATCTGATTATTTTGTAGGTGTAGGATGTAATAGGAGAGGGCGGTTGAACCTAAGCCCAACCCAATAGAGCATGATCCTCCTCAAGGACTCCTTGCACAACTGGGCCCAAAACAAGGAAACTTGCAAGTTGTTAGGGGAATTGTGTTCAACCCTTTGAATGTCATGAAGTAATCCATTCCACCTTATTTTTCATTCTAGGGATGTCTCTTCCCTAGAGAGTTTGATTTTGTCTTCGAAATGGGTTATTTCCCTCTTTGTTTTTCCTCCAAAACAGGGATGAGTTCTAGGTTAGAAGATAGGGCCACATGAATGATAATAACTTCTTCAAGTCTAATGACCTCACCCTGATCTACAAGTGTGTGTTCACTTATTCTTTGTACTTATGTACTTCGACTGCTCTTTCCTCCTCATTATTTATCCAAGAGCACAAAGCTATTAGTTGGGCTTCCCGCACATATGGATTGTGTGACCATTTGTAGCGGTGAGGTAATGCAAATTTGTGTAGGTAAAATTCACTGAGTTGTGCCCTTTCCTCGTTAATTTCTTGGAAAGTGTCTATGAATTCCCTAGGGGTGTCCACCCTTTAGGGAAGTTGTTTGGCCAACTTTCCAATTTGGGAACTATGCCACTACTCTTTGAGGAATATGGTATAGGTCCTAGCTAGATGCTTGCAATTTCACATGTCCTCTACCAATTTTATGATCTTGGTGAAATAGGCCTCTAAGGCTTAATCTCTTTTAGTTTGGATGGAATTTTATTTCTTGGTTATAGCACGCTATTCCTTTAGAGATATTTTTGTATCTTATAGTTTCCTTCTGTTGTCCATATTCTACATTTTCATGATCTGAAATTTCTCTTACGGATTGGCCAACGGTTATTCCAAGTCAAACACATTACTCTTCTCTACAATTTCTTCCATTTTGATATTATTGGTCTCTACTAAAATTTTCCACTTGAGGGCCTCAACCTTTACTTCTTCCAACTCACTTAGAGTAACCTACATGGTTGATTCATATATTTTTGAAATTGTTGTCTTCTTTTCTTCCTGTGAATTTATTAGGTCTTTATCGTGGCTAAGAACTTCCTCCAAGTCCACTGTTGTGGTAGAGAAGGGGGTGATCAAATTAGGATTTGTTTGGGACTTGGTCCTAGCCCTTCTAGAGGTCAACCCATGTCTTCTTGCATATCGACCCCTTTCCTTAATCTTTAAGGGGATTTTCTCAGGTGTCCCCTTTTTTTATTAGTGTTGTTGCTATTTATTTGTCCTCATATTCCACCTATATTTGTTTTTGTGATTTCCTTCTCCTAGATGATTCCTCTTTTACAACCTTCTTCTTCCTCCTCAAGTCTCTCTTAGGGCTGAGATCCGTCAGTGATTACTACAAGGCTAGAAATTCTTCTATGTTCATGTTAATAAAATCTTCCCAAGACACCCTAATTGTTTTCCTATCCAAGGCATCATAGAATATGAGTTTGAAGAGGCCATGGTGGGTCAATTCCTCCTCCTTCCCTTTTTTTACTTTGGAGATCATTTGTCTCGAGGATTGCAACAAAAAGTAGGGAATAATAAGGTTCTATTAATGCCTCTGATGGAACATGTTTCTTAGTTGGTGAAGAAACTTGAAATGACAATCATAAAGCATGTCAGGTCTTCCTTCATAGGTTATGTATTTTCAATAGGTGGCAAGCCACCTCATCCCAAGGCTCTGGAAAAATATCCCTCTTCACCCCATTCTTGTTTTCCTTTGTCTCTTCATAGCTTAAGAAGAATATTTCCATTGCATCTATGGCAAGTTATCTATCTTCCTTGACCCAAGACAAACTCATTGGGAGGCCTAAGACCCTAGTGACGACTACCTCATTTAATTGTATTTCCATGCCTTTTACAATAGTAATGTAATCTTGGTTTCTAATGTTTTGAAAGTTAAATGCAAATTCCAAAGCCACTTTATCATCACGCCCTTGAAATATATTAAAATACACCAACTAGTTTGACTGTTGGAAAACCTATACTACCTCAAGGTTATTATACACTCCATATGTCTTTGTGGGTTCCCTTTTGTTAAATCTGACCCCCATATTGCAATTTGAGATGTGATTTGTTTGAGTGGGTAGTCTGTATGGTTGAAGCACATGTAAAGAATTTGGTTTATAATATCCTTCAATACTCTGCAATAGAGAAGGTCAAGCAAAAGGCACTTCACCTTTGGTTCTTTATTTTGAGAAAATTCAAATGAGATTGTAGGTGTGGGATCTTGAAAAAATTATCTAATCATCACAATACTATTGATGATGGATGGAAAGAAAAAAACAAACAAATTGTGGGGTTTTAAATTTTTTTTTGGAAACAAGTAGTGCCAAGATTGCTATGCTCTTGAGAATGATAGAAAAACTCGTAGTTTCCAACATTCTGGGATTGACTCCCTATAGGAGTGGTATTCACACCCAAGTTCAAATTTGAGACCAGAATATAGCTTATAGTATCCTCTGGGAGGTAGGGTTTCACCCTTCTTGTGACAGTCTTGGGGTTCAAAAGTTTCTCTATCCAGAATCTGCTTTTGTGCCAAAATCTTTCTTCTCCTTAGATGAAAAAGGGTGGTGCTCTTTGAGAGTAGTGAGTGACAACCTGTTGTGCACAAAAATTCCTCCAGATCGACCCCCTATAATAGTTTCTAAGATAAGATTTTTGTGCAAATAATGATGGCTAGGGAAACTTTGTCAATGCTTTTCTCAATGAGGTCAGGGTTGGACTTTTGAGAGCAATGGGTGATTCTATAGGTGGTTCTAAAAGTTTACAAGTCAGACTCATGGACTTGGCTTCTTGACACAGTTTTTAGGTAAAAGTTATGAGGAAATGATTTTATATACTAGAAATATATTCAATAGGAATGTTGGTCTCCCATTTTTCCATGATTTAATACTTTTTTTTCCCACTACCATCCTGCTTTATAACTGAACATGGCCATATTATTGTAGATTTCCATGCTTTTAAGGTCGAAACCCGCTCAACATGAACTTGGAGGTAATTGTTGCTCATTTTGTCATATTTCCTAAGTTCTTAGTGAATTAAAATGAGATTTTAAACTAACCTTGATAATGACAAATTTGTCAATTCAGTTCATGTACCCTTAGTGTAGTTCTGGTACCTGAGTTTATTTGTTAGCATATGTGCGCATGCTCAAATGGAAAACGACCACCTGGGTTTTGAAGATCTAGATGCCAAAATGGTGTGTGTCCCTTGATTCGTGCCTAAGTCACACATGGCAGTCTCCAACTGTGATCAAGGGTTTTTAGTAAAAAAAAACATTCCAAATTAGTACCAATCAACTTCCGATAAGATTTTCAGCCAAATGAACAAGAATCTGATAATTCTAGAACAAGGGTTTTGTGCAGGATGGTCTAGATTGAGTCACATGAGGGAAAATTTCTTAAATATGGCATGATTAGAGGAATATATGGTGGCTTTCCTAATCTGGGTTTTCTTAGATTTATGTTGCAACCTTTTTTCAAGATATTCAACGAATCGTAGTTCATATTTGAAAGGCTCCACAAATAGCATGTTAAATCAAGACATGATTTTGTTTGTTTCTATAACTTCTAATTGTGTTTGGATGGTGGTATTGAATCAAATATAGTTTGATTTTAATCAAGTTGTAACTATTTTTAAACTTCATTCTACACAATCAAAGGATCGTGACATTCCTATATAACGATTGGGAATGTAATGTATTGGCATTGAACTGATATTTATGTTTAATTGAAGTTGTTGGAGATCACCACGATTTTTGTTCACCTATGTTGCAAAACGAATGTATGTATCGATGTGTGCATTGTGATTTAAGAACTTCGTTTTCGTAATATAAAACCCAGTTTCGATCCATATTGCTTATCTGATTTTATTGTTGTAAGTACATAGCTCGCTACCAGATTGGCAAGGGACCACCAACCTAGTATGTGTAGCTAGTTCTATAGTTTATTAGTTTAGTTTACATTACAGTGTGATTAAATTGTGTAGCGTTATATGCATAGTTTATATTTGGATTTAGACCACTCTGTTAACAATAACTCTTTAATTCATTTTGCATTTAGGAAGATTAACAATTCCTCTAATTTTCATTGATGTTTCATTTCCATTTGCAAATGACTTGATGTTTTATGTGTGGTGTTTCTTTTTGAACTGATGAAATTTCAAGGATTTTGGTTTGTTATAGTTGTTGGATTTCTTAAAGAACTGATTCAATCACTGATAAGAAATACATGAACGCCCTAAGGTGAAAGAATGTATTCTGAGCCCTTTTGTGAGAACATATATTGAGAAACTGGTAACTGTTTTCATTAGAATATTTATCACTCTGTCGTGAACACATGAATGTGTTGAGATGAATGACAAGATCTAGCCTAAGTCACGTTTTCACATAGATAGGATGTCTGGATGTGAAAGTGTAGTACCACCATATAGACTCATACTTAACATATCAATTGTGAATGCAAGTGTAAATACTTGCTATTAGTTGTGTGAAATTCATGAATCTTAATATTCAACTAGTAAATTCAACATTAGATCAGTAACCCACACATAAGGTTTTGAGTAACCTCCTGCTTGACTAATTCAAATGCTAACTTTGGGTAAAACCCTATTGTTACATTCTAGTAGCATCTTTTATTTAATTGTGGACAATATCTAGGATTATCTTATGCTCAAATCTAACCTCATACAAGGTAGCATGAACATTTAATTTGGTAAGTGAAAGACTGCATCCTGAGCCTGGAAGGGGATTTGAAAAGAGAACTAGTTAATGGCCTTTGAATTTGAATTTGTTATCATCATTTTGATTCCTTTTATACACAAATAGTTTAAACATTCACTGACTAACAATTAATATGAAAACAAATCATAGACATGTTTATGCGTAGATAACTAGAAATGACATGTTGAGCCATTAAACTTTGCTCATGCATAATATCAGTCCTATGGACAAAATGGGAGTGCCTGTTATTTCCTTCTTATTAGTTTCTTTATGCTTTGATGATTGATTGGATTGCAATGTAATTTTTCTTGTTTCTTGAGAAGTAAGAATAACTTATACTTCAACCTTTTTCTTGCACATATTGTTTTTACAACTCGTAAGCTTATGAACCGTATTGACAAGTAAAGGGTTTATCAACGACAATTAATTGAACCAACAAGGAAATGGAAGAGAGAAACACACAATTTTTATTTGGTTGGGGTATGAATTTGAGACTAACCTTTCACACCATGCTCTTATAGATGATATTTCCCTTTGGAAACCCTGAAGTGGCCTCGAGGGCTATGTCTCCTCTCTAAACCTTGACACTGTAGCATGTAATCAATTCTATAGCACACTATTTTCCCTTGCAAACCCTGTGTGATCACTAAAAAATATGTATGGTTGAATGTGGTAGCTCAGAGGATGTTTTTGGATGTTTTGTCATGCATGCATTCCCTCATGATGATGAATCTAGATGGTTCAGAGCACCTTTTTTGTTAGGGGCATAAACTCCCTAACCCCTCAAATAGGAAGAATAATATATTTTTCATGTAATAAAGACCAACATTAGTTGATAAGGCCTATTTAATAAATGTGAACAAGTCAATGTAAGAAGACCTAATAGAAACTTTCGCTTCTAGAAAGATCTTCCTCTAGAATGTTCTTTAGAAGATAGAATTAGTATAAATAAGAGTACGAGGCATGAGAAATATTTGTCTTGAGAATTATTGTAATAGAGCATCGCTCTGCTCGAGGTTGTCCCCTCAAAGAGGCAAGTGAATATTACTTTCTATCAATAAAGGTATCATTTTTTGTTGTGGTTCTCTACATTTTGTTGTTTCGTTGGTGTTTTCTGTAGTATTTATGTTTTCTGCTTAATATAATAGATTTGGTACCTAACAAGTGGTATCATAGAAATTTCCTATGAAAAAATTGTGGTTGTTTTTCCAAGGTAGAGACGTGTATTGTCGGCGCCTTTAAAGCACAAAGAAATGTTGTTCAACTGTAAAACTGCGGTGGGGAAGACTAAACACAAGGAATAAAGGCATTTTCACGAGGTTGTCTAGAAACCAATGTTTCACCTTGTTGGTACCCTTAAAGTCACCATTGTTGCAGTTGCAGTTGTCCTCCAGTCATGTGCACTTCTTGTCCTTATTCAATTGTGAGTGAGTAAGTAACAAATGAGCTCTACCGCCCTCTATTTATATTGCTCTGTCTCACTTGACTGGGACGAATTCTCTTCCTGGAGGCTAATAAGTCAATATTAAATATTCTCTTGAGCCAACTTGTCTCCTATGGTTATTATCCAACGTTTTAGGGTTTCTCTTGCTTCCCGAAATATTCTAGTCTTGTCAAAGGTTACAAGTGAAGGTTAATACCTCTCGTAGATACCATAATATCAACACTCCCTCTTAGCTAATGAGGTATTAAAGGTAATGGTCTTGAGCACAAACATACCATTCAATCGGTAGCATCATCATAACCACACATGTTATCTCATGATCACATAGATCAACTCACAAGCAACATCATCACTATCAGTATCATTTGATAGCATCAACTGCATCATCTCTCAAAGCCATACTCCATCTAAGTAATCGAGAATGATGTTGAATAAGTCACTCACTCCACATAGTGATACAAGAACTATTCTTCTAATCCGGACATATGTCCTAGAAAAATAATTGTTCCAATAGATGTTGGAAGCCACGCCATGGGATACAAGGACTATTCGTCCAATCCGGACATACATCCTAGAAGAATGACTGTCCTAGACCATTTTCCATAGGGAAAATGTATGTCCACCGGTAATCAATCCTTCCTGGACCATTCTCCATCTGGAGAATGTCTGTCCATCAACACATTGACTATCCATCTAGCTAGAAATCATCTCCAACACTAGTGGTAGTCTCCATGGCAATCAGAACAATGTCATTCAATAGAACACAATTGTATCTATCCATAGTAGTACACAACTACTATCTAGTGGTACACAACCACACCTGGTAGCACATGACTACTAACCAGCGACACATAGTCACAACCAGTGGAACACATCCACCACACTAACATACAACTATTTTCCAGAGAAATAGTCTCCACAACAATTATATCATATGATATCAACCTACATAACAATATCATGATACAAATTGAGTCATATGGGCCATTCTTCCACTCACTTATGTGAGATATGGAAGTGTATCTACCCTCAGAAAGTAAAACATCACCCATGGGCTCTCAGGACTATTCTTCCCAAGCATAGAAGAAAAATTGTCCTTGGTTTCTGAGCTTGGACCATTCACCTAACTGAGCCATTCCTCCGGCACTAATCACAATGCAACCTGGAGAGAATGAGTCTGCCCTAGGAAATGTCTATCCTTGATTTCTGAACCTAGACCATTCACCTAACTAGGCCATTCCTTCGACACTAATCATAGTGCAACCTAGAGAGAATGAGTATGCCCTAAGGAATGATTGTCCTACACCAGCCTCCAAAACATACCATTCTTCGAAACTTCTCACAACTCTGAACTTCGAGAGAATGACTGCCCGACGAGGAAGACCATTCTACTTGACCACTACAGAGAGTGAATGCCAAGAAGAATGATTGTCCTAGACCATTCCCCCACACTTTCCACAAAGGGAATCACTGTCTATGGCACATCAACAATCTATCGGACCATTTTCATTACGAAAATTACTATCCGATCTGGACCATTTTTCGAACTGGAAAATGTTTGTCCTTCAGAAATCTTGGGACAATTTCTGGACTAGAAGGTGACTGCCCAACCTGGACCATTTTTCGAATTGGAAAATGACTGCCCATAAATCAATAACATATCAGTGCTCCCTCCCAACCTGGGAGTAATATCTTCTTTTTTCAAAAAGGAATTTGTCTCCACGAGCCCCAAGTTTTCCCTTAAGTACGTGATCTTTTCATCTTGGACAGAGGATTTACCGAAATATCTGCTATCTGCTCATCTGTGGAGATATAATGGAGAACCACTTCTCCCCTTTGGAATTTTATCACGAAGAATATAATGCTTGATCTCAATGTGCTTCGACCTATCATGGAACACCGGGTTCTATGAAAGCTTCACATAGCTCTAATCATCACAATATATCACGGTCGAATTCAACACATGATCAGACAGTCCAGAAACCAACTTACAGAACCACACTACTTCCATACAAGCATAAAAAACTGCAATATACTTTGCTTCTGCAGTATTGAGCACAACAGAGTTTTGTTTCATGCTAGTCCATGACATCATGGAAAAACTCAAACTAAAACACATCCAAGTAGCACTTCTTCTATCATATGCACTCCCTGCCCAATCTAAATTGATAAATCCATGCAGTTGTATATCATAACTCAAACGTTCCACAAGAAAAATATTTGGTTGGGTATTTTCCAAATACATTAACAAGTCAGTCAATTGTCGATACAGAGATGGGTCTATTGGATTAGAGTATCTCAACTTCTTCATATCTCCCATCATGGGAGTTTTCCATGGATTAACAATCCATCATCCCGAACTTCTGAGTAACCATTCTGATACACTTTCTCTGTCATAGGAAGTTTTCACCATGCTTCTGTTGTATATGAAATACTCGGCATCAAGTTGCTTGAATCGATACAAGGTCTTCTTCTATCTTCATACATGGGTCTTTTTTTGGTATACCTCAAAACCTTGATATTTCTCTGCATAATCTTCTTCCTCAATTGATCTACTGGGAAAAACAATATTTTACATCCAAATGATGTAAACTTCAATCCATGGATACTGAAAGAGATATAATAGCTCAGATAGAGGTATATCTGGTTTACTGGAATAAGTTGTCGTCATAGTCTTCTCCCTCCTTTTGGAAGAACCTTTAGTTATGAATCTCGCAATGCTTCCATTCATAAGTCTTTTTCACAATTTCTTACATACACTATTCTTCATTACAATTTCCATTCCTTCCGCTTGACTACTTCTAATGGGTTCAAGCCATGTTGGTAATCTTCTAATTCTCGGTATAATCACTGGTTGTTCTAGCTTTTCTTTCTTTCTTGGAATCCTCGTGTTTTTCTCCATGTTCCTCTTTAACTTTGGGGTCCATGGAGTATTCCATAAATTCTATGCCCTTCCTTCCTGAAGATTCCAACTTCTTCCTTTCAGCATAGAAACATCGATGTAGATGGACAACAAAAGATACTTGAGGCTTATTTTCGAATAAGACTTCTTCTAGAGTCAAACTAAACACGTGTTGTTTATCATGGATGCTACTTTCAATGGAGAACATGGAAATATACTTTATAATCTTCACGGATTCTTCAATGGATCATATCATTTAGGATTAGCGCCCTCCTGATCCTAACTTCATGCATGAATGCATGCTCTTCTTTTGGAATTCTGCAATCAACTCCCTCCATCTAAGAGTCCATGCTTTTGTATGCATCCTTATTGCCTTCTAATTTCATCTTCATCACTGACTTCTTTCTAGTTTGACTCCTTCTGGGTCTCTTCAAGTTTGATTCTGATTTCGACCAAATATTGTCAACGTACTTCATCTTTTTCATGTATGTTATCCCCATTTTGTGGATAACTAAGGAGATGATGTCTTGAGGCCCTCAAATTGCAGATATGGAGTGTCGAAAGACTACTTGACTAACAGTACCCTTTGCACAGATGGAAAACACACTCACCACCACAGATGGTCATAGGTTTACAAATGGCATCCACCACACCAGTTGGCTTCCAGAAGCCAATGGGCCTTGCTCCACGAGGTACAAGTCAGTATTATGGTGAGCATCATTTCAATACTTAAGCCATTTGATTATGTTGTATCTTAGATTGCTCTAGATTTCATGATATGTGCTTGGACATTATGTCATTTTCCCTGCTTCACCTTGGTGGTTGACATTGTGCCCTAGTAAGTGGTTTTCCTTGGGGATGGGTTTGCTACTGGGAAATACCTTAATTAACCATCATACCGTTCTCGACCATACTTGCCACTTTCCATCATTTTTCCCCTCCATTTCCATATCTCTTGTGATTTTAACTTATATTGACCCAATAAGGGGTTGTCCCTCATTCTATGGGAATAATGGACTAAAGGCCCAGAAGGGTTGGTGTTAGGTAAAAGATAAATGTCATATATAAACCTTCTAGATGCTTCGCCTATTGATACTGAGAGGGGGGTGAATCAGTATCAAGTACAATTTAAAACCTTTTTCAACTTATACTTAGACCATTCAACTATATCCAATGAGCAATGAACAATAGTATAAGAGTTACACCAATACACCATAATATACCATGCACAATATATGAGAAATAATCAATAGTTTATTGTTCAAGGGAAGTAATGACTTTCAAAGGTAGCTACAGCTTCCAAATGTAAAGGGAGCGATAAACCTCTAAGAGGAAGATACAATCCTCCAATATCAAGAGAGAGTTGAACTCTTCATCCTTGCCCCTTCCTTCCACCCAAGAATATATGAGAGATAATAAAACTTTACATTAAATCATCACCATCAACCAATCATCACATAGAACCTGATAATGCTTCATGAGGCTTCTTCAATTTCTGTAATTCTTCAATTCTTGGAGTACTCTGATCCTGTAAATAATATTACTCAATGTATTCTCTGAAACTCCTCCAATTTTCACTCATTGAATC
This sequence comes from Picea engelmannii, assembly GCA_009831015.1. Taxonomy (NCBI): domain Eukaryota; kingdom Viridiplantae; phylum Streptophyta; class Pinopsida; order Pinales; family Pinaceae; genus Picea; species Picea engelmannii. The sequence continues at coordinate 260,533 of ML811577.1, read as the reverse complement.
CTCCCCAAAAAAAGGTTATATAAAGAATGGTAGACTTTATTCAATTCTGGTATGTTCAGAAGACCCAACTTGTACAACATGCCCCACGCTCAATATTTAACATCTGATTCTGAAACTTGCACACAAAAAACTATAGTCCGTACTATTTCCAATGGAAGTGGTCTCACTTCTTTTGGATTCTGTATGAAAAAGTTATGACTGTTTTACCCGGAACACCTGTTTATTGACTAGCTTCAGGACTGGTCACAAACCCTATCTTCCATAGAGTATCTCCATAATTATAGCGAATCAAGAGCTGAAATTTTTACCAGAGGTACCTTGATATGTCTTCTCAATACCATAGCGATTTCACCATCTAAATCGTTCTATAAAAAAAGTTATAGCAAAAATGGTAAGATAGCCTGAAAATAACATACCTTAGAACACATCACCAAAAGACTTCATCCTCCCTTGAAATCCGGCCTTCTTATTACCTCTGAAATTCGACTTGTATCAAATGAATGTATAATGATGTTTATTTATACCATTTATGTCACTTCATTTTAACATTAGGACCGACCTGACACTTTCTTATTTTGTAATTCTTTTTTTTAATTATTTCCAGGGCCTACATGTACTTCCTTCTTCAATTCACTTTGTCATCTTCAAAAATTCATTTCTCCTCAACCATGAGGATCCACGTGACGTGTCACATACCACCGGAAACAGCATGATGTATACTATTCATTCATGGATGTTGTATATGCATGTGCATTGTCCTTCATGTCCAAATACCTTTATCAATCTTGTGGTCCAAAACCCATGACTAGGGTTGACATCAATGACAACAACCAATCTTCCAACAATCTCCCCCTTTGTCATTGATAGCAACACTCATGCTCCCCCTATCATCATGATCTCAATTTCTCTCCCCCTTTGACATCAATGGCAAAGGTTAGGGCTACTCCCCCTAAGTTTAATGGAAAAATGTAACTCTCTTCTTTTGGGTTGCTCCCCCTGAACATGTGGCACTCAATAATACTTCATCCTTATTTTTTGTCTTTGGGACATTTTATTCCTTAGAATCATTTTGTGTGGCTTATGTCTTCTCTCTCTTCTTCATGTCTAGGATGTATATGTTGTATGTTGTTCGGTCTTCTTGTTGCAGTTGCAACCAATCTTCCTGAGTTATTTTCTCTGATTTTACATTTTCGGGAATCAAACGTAAGAGTGTATCCTTGATCACACATTTTACTAACACTGAGTAGATTATGATTCAAGTC
>ML811577.1:247709-258774 GCA_009831015.1 Picea engelmannii | reverse complement strand
ACATTTTCGGGAATCAAACGTAAGAGTGTATCCTTGATCACACATTTTACTAACACTGAGTAGATTATGATTCAAGTCTTCAACCAATATAACATTCTTTGCTTTTACATTTTTTCTTCCAAGCTCTACTACACCTTCTCCAAATATTTTGGCAGATGAATCATCTCCAAATGCAACATTGTCACCATTTCTCTTCAAGCTGATGAATTTGTCTTGATCCCCGGTCATGTGTGAAAAACATCCATTGTCTATGTATCATTCATCTTCTTCTTTACATTCTTTAGTGGTCAATGTTATTCAGTAATCTTCATTGTTTGGAATCTCTTTCCTTCTCCATATTGTGGTTGGCATAGGGACCTCTTCATTCATATATCTGCAATCTCGTGCTTTGTGACCAAGATAATTGCATTTGTAGCATACAATATTTGTTTTCATCAACGAGTAAAATGAATTATAACTTTTGTTAACAAATCCATGATTATTTCCATATCCTCTGTTTACATCATTCATGTTTCTTGCGTATTTATTCATTTCATTGATTCTGCAATTAATTGTCTTATGTCCAAAATTTTTGCAAGTATAACAATGACCAATAAATTAATTTTGATACCTTGGAGTAAGTGGGTTTCTTTGTGATGTAGTCCATCTGGGTTCATAATTTATTCTTCTATAGTTTCATTCAAATTGATTGAAGCTTCTTTGATTCCTAAGGGTAGGAGGTCTTCTTGGATATTCATCTCTTTTGTAATCATTCATTCTTTCTGGTATCCTGGTCCACTTCTCATCAACTGTCTGTGTAGCTCTTTCTTCAACCTTCTTGTTGGTATTTGCATCTTCTTTGTATAAAGTTTCACGCATGCATCCAATATGTGTTAAGTCTTTTGGCACTTGAGAGTTTCTTAAGCTCTTCCTCAATGAGACAAATTCTTGTTCAAGTTTTTCACAATCTTCTTCTTTCTTCTTTCTTTTTCATTTGGACATTCCTTACTTCTCTTATTCTTTTTTCTTCTTCGAATAGAGTTTTCAAGGAAATGGTTTATTCTCTTAGTTTCTCAAAGTCTTCTAATTGTTTCTTCAAGATTACAACTGTCTTTTCATAACTAACCAATTCACTTCTTAGTTTTCTACGCGTGTCTTTAAGCTTGCTATTTTCAATCTCAACATGCTTCAATTTTTTAAGATTCTCATCTTCTTGTTGAATCATTTCTACTTTATGATTTTCTTCTTCTTCATTGTCATCTATTTCAATCCTTGGATGAAGACATTTAAATTCAACATGTCCTACTCCTTCACAATTAAAGCAAAAGAATTGACCTCTATTTTCTTCTTTGAAATCTGAGATGTTGTAATCTTCTTCAACTTCTTCTTCTGTTGTTGCTTCTTCCCTTGCATAAAGGTATTGTAGCTTGTCCCAAAGCTCTTTTGTTGATGCACATTATCCCACCTTGGATTTCACTGAATCTGTCAATCCATCCAGGATGGTATCTATTGTCAGTTTGTTGTTCATTTTTGCTTCCTTCTGAGCTGCAGTGTTTGGTTTCTTCAAAGCATTATATCCTTAAGCAACTTAGAACCAAACATCTGCCCCAAGAGCTTTCAAGTAAGTTTCCATTCTGTTTTTCCAGTATTCAAAATTGTTTCCATCAAATGGTGGAATCTCATTTGGAATGTTGTCTTCCATTTCTGCATAGGATATTCCTTTCAGTGGTTAAACTATACTGAAGGTAACCCGCTCTGATACCAATTGTTGATACTGAGAGGGGGGTGAATCAGTATCAAGTACAATTTAAAACATTTTTCAACTTATACTTAAACCATTCAACTATATCCAATGAGCAATGAACAATAGTATAAGAGTTACACCAATACACCATAATACACCATGCAAAATATATGAGAAATAATCAATAGTTTATTGTTTAATGAAAGCAATGACTTCCAAAAGTAGCTACAGCTTCCAAATGTAGAGGGAGGGATAAACCTCCAAGAGGAAGATACAATCCTCCAATATCAAGAGAGAGTTGAACTCTTCATCCTTGCCCCTTTCTTCCACCCAAGAATATATGAGAGATAATAAAACTTTATATTAAATCATCACCATCAACCAATCATCACATAGAACCTGATAATGCTTCCTGAGACTTCTTCAATTTCTGCAATTCTTCAATTCTTGGAGTACTCTAATCCTGTAGATAATATTACTCAATGTATTATCTGAAACTCCTCCAATTTTCACTCCTTGAATCCTCCCCAAAAAGAGGTTATAGAAAGAATGGTAGACTTTATTCAATTATGGTCTGTTCAGAAGACTCAACTTGTACAACATGCCCCGCGCTCAATATTTAACATCCGATTATGAAACTCGCACACAAGAAACTACAATCCATACTCTTTCCAAAAGAAGTGGTCCCACTTCATTTTAATTCTGTATGAAAAAGTTATGACTGTTTTACCCGAAACACGTGTTTATTAACTAGCTTCGGGACTAGTCACAAACCCTATCTTCCATAGAGTGTATCTTCATAATTATAGTGAATCAAGAGCTGAACTTTTTACCAGGGGTACCTTGATATGTCTTCTCAATACCATAGTGATTTCACCATCTGAATCGTTCTAGAAAAAAAGTTATAGCAAAAACGGTAAGATGACTTGAAAATAACATACCTTAGAACACATCACCAAAAGACTTCATCCTCCCTTGAAATCTGGCCTTCTTATCTTCTTATTACCTCTGAAAATCGACTTGTATCAAATGAATGTATAATGATGTTTATTTATACCATTTATGTCACTTCCTTTTAACATTAGGGCCAACCTGACACTTTCTTATTTTGTAATTCTTTTATTTAATTATTTTCAGAGCCTAAATGTACTTCCTTCTTCAATTCACTTTGTCATCTTCAAAAATTCATTTATCCTCAACCATGAGGATCCACGTAATGTACCACATACCACCGAAAACAGCATGGTGTATACTATCCATTCATGGGTGTTGTATATGCATGTGCATTGTCCTTCATGTCTAAATACCTTTATCAATCTTGCGGTCCAAAACCCATGACTAGGGTTGACATCAATGACAACAACCAATCTTCCAACATAACCCAGGGATCACCCAAGAAAGCAATGAAACGTTTATCTTTGAATAAAATGGAACCCACAATATAATGAAAAATGCTTAAAAGATTAGTTGAAGGATAGGAGGTCTCATCACTAGCTGACCTATCACGTCCATAGATATCTAGTGGTATGACATTGTTGTCATCTGGTCACCAAACCAGGACAGTGACTCTCAATTGCATGGTTGAGAGAAAGGGGTCTCATCACGAGCCAACCTTCTCATTTCCATTAGGTATTTGTGGGTGACATTGCCACCACCTAGTCACCACACCAGGGCAATGACCTGCAACCTCTCATTATGCTATTATGAAATAAAATATAATGAAAGAATGATAAAAGAAAAATGATGGGCTTGGAAAAAGTGCATTGCAGATGAAGGTACCACACACCCTCTACAAAGGCACTCATGAATGAGACACTATGACCCCTTGTATATCATGAGCCCTATTCCCATTGAGTCTTCACCCCATCCACCTCATAAACTTTACATGGCTTAGAGAGAGACCTCTTAGAATCTCTCTTGGACCTAGGGCAAGACTTACCCAATAAGACACCTCGTCAACCCTCCCATACTTAAGCTTGACAAGTCACATAGTGTCTTTGAGATGTTAATTGTTTGATATGGTGATCTTTGATGCACATGCTTGGATGGTTTATTTATTGATTGGATTAACTTATCATGATGTTATGACTTGAAATCTTTGGAGGGCATGTTCATTTGTCTTTGCAGAACCCAGTTGGTGGACAATTTTGGGAGAACAAGCCTAGCTTGGGATTCCATGGGGCTACAAGCCCACAGGTTAGATGCCAAGGAACCACATGCCGGATGAGAGAGATCAAACTTGAAAGGCCTCAAAGATGACTTGGACAAAATAGCCTAGCCCAGCCCCCACATGCCAAATGTTTTTCCTAGGAGAGTCAAAATGTCACTTCTAGAGACATGACGTCACCTAGGGGGGTTAGGGCTTGGTGGTGAGGTGCCACTCATTTAAACTTGAACGTTTTGAGGAGAAGAGGGTCTTCACCATGATGAGATCACTTGGATGCTTGACAAATGGCCTTTGGAGGCCCATACACGCTTCTCCAACACCAATGGCTTCCTCAAAGTGGCAAAACTTTGCCTAAAGAGTTGACATCCTCTTAAATTAGGGTTTAATTTGTGCAAAAAATGAAATTTTAAGTGAATTGTTTAATATTACTTTGTTAGGGGGGAAATATTAGGGTTGTTGACCCCTAATATTGCGTTTTTCTCCTTATTTTGTGGACAAGATATGTTAGCTAAATTTTGTATAAATAGGGTTCATAAGATCTCATTTTAAACAAAACTATCCACTTGTGAGAGGCTTTAGTCTGAAATTTTTAGCCTCCTTAGCTCGTTTAGCTCTTGTGCACTTGTCTTATGGCTAATTTTATGAATGGTTGATGGAGGAAGGACTAGCACTAGCTTTGGATGATGCTTTCTAGCTCTTGTGGTGAATTGTCTTAGCATTTCTCTTGATATTGGTATGGTTTTTACTCTCTTGCTATCATTTATTTCAAGTCAAGTCGTTTTATGCTAGGATATAGGTGGAAAGTATAAGGGCATGCACCCCCACCATAGTCTTCACCATTTTTGTTTGATTCATCTCATTAATTGAAGGTTTGCTAAGAGGAGTATAAGGGCATACACCCTCTTAGCTGAAACCCTAGCTTAGAGAAACTTTCCTTGGGAAATAAAAGGGCTTACACCCCCAAGGAGGTAGCTTCTCTAAGCTCCTTGTGACTCTAATAACCCAATAGTAAAGGCACTAGTCATTGAGTTGTTGCATTGAAGATATAAAATTATTGCATTGGGAAACGTGAATTTCGATCATTTTTACTTATTGCAAAGTGGATTGTTTTCCTTGTGCCTTGGGCACCTCACAGCCACTAGGACGTCCTCATCTAAGGGCCACTTGTGCTTTTGTTACAAAATTGCATCTTTAGCCATTAGGGCTGCAGAAACCCTAACTTACTTGCTTTAATAACTCTTTATTCATCCATTGGTTTTTTGCTCAAAGTTTGCACACTTACTCTACTTGTCCTAGTGCACTTTTTGGCAAAGTTTCAGGAGATTTCAGTCGCTGATTTTCTTTCTGTATTAAATTGAATGTTATATCCATAAGACTGATATAATTTGCTGCAGATAAGTGTTTACAACATACTTATCTTTTGTGCTAGAGTTTTGGCTCTTTCATCTTGAATTTAGCTAGTCCTTCTCGTGTATTTTCTACTTGATCTCTAGCACTTATTGAGCAACTTCTAATATCATTTATTTACTGATATATATACTATCATATACTGCTGCAAACTAGGGACAGAAAGCTCAACTTGATGATCCAACTCACATGTGCTATTCAAAATACAATATGAGATTAACCACCTTTCACAAGTAATTGCTTTCCATTTGTGATTATTCACTATACATAGTCTCCGCAAATAAAGCAAATGGCTTTAAGAAACTAATCAACCATCCACTATCAAAATTTGAATTGTTGAACTACATTGTTAAGGCACAAGATGTTGTCACCAAAGCATTCCATTCCAAATTTGAATTATTGAACTACATTGTTAAAGGTGCATAGATGTCAATTGACACCAAAGCATTCCATTCCATATTTAGTATATATAATCCATGGTAATCCTTTAAAGGGCCTACACCCCAATTCTATTATAGTGTTAACAAAGCTAGACAAGAGTAGAATGGAAACAATTCCATTGTCCCTCTTTTAGTAGGGTCTATGCCCCCTTCTTATCGTCTTAACAATGCTAGGCAAAAGAAAGCCCAAAGGTTTAGCTCAACTGGTTCTCACCAATGTAGTTGGGCATTTGGCTAGTTTTGTATTGGAAGGTGCATAATTTCAACACTCTCGGGTGAGGCGCACTAATCTATGCTGAAAAGTTTACTAGGGATGTCATCCATGAAAATGAGGAAGCATCCATTGGGTTTACCCACAAGGTTTTCCTTCGGGAGAGAAAAAAAGAACTAGGCAATATTAGAATAGCAACATTGCCCTTGTCCCTCTTCATGGAAAGAATGGAAACATTGCCCTCTTCAGGGTGAGCGCATAGTTGAGTAGGATTGAAATCAAAACCGATAATGTTGACGACACATCCAAAAGCAATGATGGCAGCCTCCAACAGTCTCGGGATGAAACAGCCTCCAACAGTCTCGGGATGAAATAAGAACCATCAAGATGGATTTCATCAAATTGCGCAACAAGATCTCAACCCACTCCCAAGCACCAATAAAATCTGGCTGAGACGATACTCTACATTGAAAATTCAGTGAATTGTCAGACTTTGTAATTTTGATCTATGCTTCTGTTTTAGCCTTGTCAAATATTAAGTTGTCATGAAAATAAATTAATCTGCTAAAAATATGCTAACAAATATGACACTTAATAGCACATGGAACCTATGGGGTTATGGAGTATTCTCTTTGAACCAATTTAAATTATATTCTTTTTTTCCTTGTAAAAAAAATTAATAGATAAGAAATTTATATTTCCAAAGCATTAATGATGGGCAAAAATTTATGAGGAGCGGGCAGCAGAATTATCAATCTAGATACTAAGATTGTTCAAAACCCGAAAACACTGCAACCATTGAATTGATAGCATTAACTTGTTGTCTCATTAGGTACATTGCGAATGTTTGATGGTCGCAGATCTTTACTTACAAGGCAATGATCAAGATATATAGCATAATCACCTCAAAAAATACAATGCAATAATTTAAAAAATATGATTTTCTTACAGTTATAATACTCGGTACATAAATCTTACTGTAGCATATTAGATCCAATAAAATATCTACAAACTATTCCTGGATGGATATAGAAAAGAATATGCCACTGTGAATCATTCATGAACACTAACTAAGAAGACATATATGTTCAATGAAATTTAAAAATATGATTGTCTTACAGTCAAAATACTCGGTACATAAATCTTACTGTCGCATATTAGATCCAATAACAGATCTACAAAATATTCCTGGATGGATACAGAAAAGAATATGCCACACTTTGAGTCATGCATGAACACTAATTAAGAAGACATCCATGTCCGTGTTTGAACGTTATCTATGCTTCTCACCCTTACAGTGACCCACTAATAAGTGTTCTATATGGAATCATCTCGAGAGACCTGTACTTGAACTTCTAAAGGAAATCTTAACCTCGTTAAGATATATCCCACTAACATACAAATATCATATCAGAATGTAAACAAACCATACGAGTAAGATACACTTCCACTTGAATACCATCCCCCTCTTTCTGTTTGTGAATTTTCAATTTAACAAATATATGACTCATCAGTCAGCTGTTTTCCGTTTCTGTTTGGACAGAACAATGATCAATCCTATCTACCCTCTTTCTCATCCTGCTCGTTGTCACTCTCACTCTCTTCCCCTCCCTAAAAGAACACCTCATCTATAATAGTTCCCTATAAATAAAATCTCTGCCTTGGCTTATTGTGGACTGACTTCAACGTATCAATTCACTTGTATCTAGATTCTAAAGGCACACCAAGCAAACCCCAAGAGGTTGCAAGAGCCCAAGACTTCCTTCACGGGAATAACCTGTGGCACTATACCTTATGTTTTGTTTGCAACTGGTGTTATTCTAAGCAAAGGGGGGAAGATAACTTTTAAAGTGCACCAGGTCAAAGACAAAATATTGACAGCCAATTTAAACATTTAATTTGATTGGAGGCAGATCAAAAATGTTACCTGCCTGCTGTAATGCAGTGCCTGTATAATATTTAATTACTCTGTTGTGGCATATAGGAACATCTACATGCACCATATTGCTTGCTCTTCAATCTAGGAAATAGCCATAAACCATCCAAGGTATTTGAAGTGACCAGGAATGCTGTGCACTAATTATTTGCGCTACTTCTTTTTCAGCTTGAAAGCTTATTCTGAATACCAGATGGCCTTGAGCATATAGCGACAGTGCTCATCACTGCACAACACATCTTGCAACACCATTATACCATCCCAAGTTCATCTATAATCTATTTCCATGAGACAGATATCCTAACTACTCTTGTATCCATCCAAATCAGCATTTGTCACAAAGACAAGTGAATCGTCATAACTAAAAATCCTCTCTCTTCCATCGGGTGTAACCAGCTTCTGAGATATGGCCATTGACACGGGGCAATTAAATGTCCGAGACGACCCAGTAGAAGCAACGATCTTGTTAATATCCCTGCGTCTCTGGTTAGTGTACTCCTGCACTGCCTGTAGAAAAAAAGCCAGTCTCACATTTTCACTTGGTCTAGCAATGTTCAAACATACAGTACTGGGTATATAGATCTTTACATACCTGCCACTGGGAAGCTGCTAGCAGAACCCTCGGTCTTTTTGACCTTACATATGCATATGCATCAACAGGACTCATTCCTTTGTGTTCAACCTGTCCATCATATTCATGTATCCTATTATTTGATGGCAATAACCATAATGTTTGCCTAGTATCTAAGGTGATCACCAAGATGAAAATTAACTTTGGTGACAGATTCAACACATTAAACATTATCAGAATCACAATGGAAACTAGCATGCCAACTTAGTACAGAATTAGACTTTGCGACCTATTGATAACAAGAGAGCAACCAGAAAGGAGCAGGACACAACTTCAGAACAAAAGAGTAACATTATATTTAGGGAAATTGCAAGCCTTTCAGAAATTATTGTATCAAGTATTCCTTAACATTCTACTTGACATACTTGAATTAATACTTAACAGAGCACAAATCACCCTTAGCGATCCATACAATAGGTTTTAATTGGATCACAAAAGTTATAAATTTTGAATATCGACAACCATTCTTTTAGCCATAAAACTGGCTTCTGATGTTAACATAGCTGCCTCTCACAAGGTCAAAACATAGAGATCCTACAAACAGGTTGCAGTTTCTTCTAGATACTAATATATGTGACATTTGATTTATCTAACTGCTCTGTAGGTAAAAACCTTAGTGAGACACTCTTACAGGAACAAAGAGTCAACAGGACAGAAGAACGAATTCCCAGAACAGCTGGGCACGGTCAAATTTCAGGGAGCAGTACCAGGGATGGCAGGAGACAGAATAGATTTAAACTTTACTAGGTCTCAGCCATCCCTTAACTAAAATGGAGTGGCTAGGAAGTTCCCTGCCCATTCCCTGTACTCAGGTATAGAAATAGTGGGGGAACACATCTCCAACCACAGAAGATATTTCCCCTTAAAAATAACATTGTCACATGAAAGGAAGAGCGCTATTACAGACATGACATTCACAATGGCTAGAGCTCTGCATTTTCTCTAAAGAGAACAGTTTCCCTTTACTTAAATATTAGTAGGATACATATCCCCAATGCTTTAAAAAATAAACAGTAAATAGCTTTGTAGTCAAGCTCAAACAAATGAAGCACGCAATTAGCGCCAAAGAAATTGACATGAGACAAATAAGTATAACGGCTCTCAATTATACTTTCATGCTAAACACACAACGTAATTCTCCCACAATATTTTTGAAAAAAAATGACTGAAAAGGATACAAGGTGAAAAGCATGATCTGTTTGTAGGTGTTATACAAAGTTACTAACATATATCGTATAACTTAAGGCACAAGGTTGAAATAGATGGTTTGTCTTCTAAAGCCCATGGGGTTAGCTCAACAGATTGTTGACAATGTTGTTCGGCATTTGGCTAGTTCCGTGCCAGCAGGTGCCCAATTTGAATCTCCTGGGTTAGGGGCACTAGTCTACCCCAGCGGATTTACTACAGCTGGGGAAACATCCCTTCGGTTTCCTGCAAGGTTTTGGGGAAAAGAAAGATTGCTTGTCTTCTAGTATTCAGCATTATACTCTGCAAATTACAAGAAAAACCTATGTTCCTCCTTTCAACCAACCACAGTAGATGCCTGAAAAAACTTGTTAAATCTTGTTACACTTGTTTAAGAATGCATCATGTCTATAATTGCCACACAAGAATTATGGAAGAAGCCGCTACTTCCCTGAGTAATTGGTTATATTAAATTCTCCCACAAATAACCAAACCAGAAGCTCTTACTGTATTTGTTGAAACCTCAATGTCTCCAAGTTGCTTCCCAATAAATTACATAGATTTGTACTCTTGACAAAAGAAGGTATTTCATAAAGAAAGGATGTCCAACTTAAGACTTTAGCTTGGTTGAATTGTACAGTGTTCCATGGGTATGTGTCCCCCGGGGTGGGGGTCACGTCCCCCACATTTCCCATGTCCCCAGGATGGGGGGACTCCTGGGGAGACGTTTCCCCACGTCCCCTTTTTGGGGAGATGCGGGGGGACACGACTCCCCAAGGTGGGGGATGAGTCTCCCCGAAAAATTCCGGGGGATGCCCATAAAGCTTAAAAAACAAAAATTTTAAAATTTTAAAAAATATATATGTATATAAAAAAAAAGATAAAAGTTAAAACACAATTAATTTATTACATTTTAAAAGCTAAATAATTAAAACACAATTAAATTTTAAAAATTGACTCCATGCAGGTGATGGATGTAGAGGACCGGTCAATGAGATTGACTCCATGATGGTCACTTTAAAATTTATTTTCTATGTTCATTGCTTTTTGAGTTTTAACTTTTGAATCTCGACTATAGACACTGATGACCTTAGACCTTGACTCGCCACTCTTTACTATTTTAAATTTTTGAGTTTGAGTAATTCCATTTTACTATTTCAAACTTTAGTATCCACTATTTAGTATTTTGCTTAGTACTAATTAATTAGATTCTAGAAGGATGAATGATGAATTTTATTTTTAAATTGATGTATCAATATTTATTATTTTACTATTTATGTTTCAACTTTCATTTATGATTTATGAATCAATGTATTTCATTACTGAATTTGAATTTGAATTTTGAATCATGTTTAATAGTTTATA
>ML811577.1:174538-247609 GCA_009831015.1 Picea engelmannii | reverse complement strand
ATATACAACAGAAGCATGGTGAAAACTTCCTATGACAGAGAAAGTGTATCAGAATGGTTACTCAGAAGTTCGGGATGATGGATTGTTAATCCATGGAAAACTCCCATGATGGGAGATATGAAGAAGTTGAGATACTCTAATCCAATAGACCCATCTCTGTATCGACAATTGACTGACTTGTTAATGTATTTGGAAAATACCCAACCAAATATTTTTCTTGTGGAACGTTTGAGTTATGATATACAACTGCATGGATTTATCAATTTAGATTGGGCAGGGAGTGCATATGATAGAAGAAGTGCTACTTGGATGTGTTTTAGTTTGAGTTTTTCCATGATGTCATGGACTAGCATGAAACAAAACTCTGTTGTGCTCAATACTGCAGAAGCAAAGTATATTGCAGTTTTTTATGCTTGTATGGAAGTAGTGTGGTTCTGTAAGTTGGTTTCTGGACTGTCTGATCATGTGTTGAATTCGACCGTGATATATTGTGATGATTAGAGCTATGTGAAGCTTTCATAGAACCCGGTGTTCCATGATAGGTCGAAGCACATTGAGATCAAGCATTATATTCTTCGTGATAAAATTCCAAAGGGGAGAAGTGGTTCTCCATTATATCTCCACAGATGAGCAGATAGCAGATATTTCGGTAAATCCTCTGTCCAAGATGAAAAGATCACGTACTTAAGGGAAAACTTGGGGCTCGTGGAGACAAATTCCTTTTTGAAAAAAGAAGATATTACTCCCAGGTTGGGAGGGAGCACTGATATGTTATTGATTTATGGGCAGTCATTTTCCAATTCGAAAAATGGTCCAGGTTGGGCAGTCACCTTCTAGTCCAGAAATTGTCCCAAGATTTCTGAAGGACAAACATTTTCCAGTTCGAAAAATGGTCCAGATCGGATAGTAATTTTCGTAATGAAAATGGTCCGATAGATTGTTGATGTGCCATAGACAGTGATTCCCTTTGTGGAAAGTGTGGGGGAATGGTCTAGGACAATCATTCTTCTTGGCATTCACTCTCTGTAGTGGTCAAGTAGAATGGTCTTCCTCGTCGGGCAGTCATTCTCTCGAAGTTCAGAGTTGTGAGAAGTTTCGAAGAATGGTATGTTTTGGAGGCTGGTGTAGGACAATCATTCCTTAGGGCATACTCATTCTCTCTAGGTTGCACTATGATTAGTGTCGAAGGAATGGCCTAGTTAGGTGAATGGTCTAGGTTCAGAAATCAAGGATAGACATTTCCTAGGGCAGACTCATTCTCTCCAGGTTGCATTGTGATTAGTGCCGGAGGAATGGCTCAGTTAGGTGAATGGTCCAAGCTCAGAAACCAAGGACAATTTTTCTTCTATGCTTGGGAAGAATAGTCCTGAGAGCCCATGGGTGATGTTTTACTTTCTGAGGGTAGATACACTTCCATATCTCACATAAGTGAGTGGAAGAATGGCCCATATGACTCAATTTGTATCATGATATTGTTATGTAGGTTGATATCATATGATATAATTGTTGTGGAGACTATTTCTCTGGAAAATAGTTGTATGTTAGTGTGGTGGATGTGTTCCACTGGTTGTGACTATGTGTCGCTGGTTAGTAGTCATGTGCTACCAGGTGTGGTTGTGTACCACTAGATAGTAGTTGTGTACTACTATGGATAGATACAATTGTGTTCTATTGAATGACATTGTTCTGATTGCCATGGAGACTACCACTAGTGTTGGAGATGATTTCTAGCTAGATGGATAGTCAATGTGTTGATGGACAGACATTCTCCAGATGGAGAATGGTCCAGGAAGGATTGATTACCGGTGGACATACATTTTCCCTATGGAAAATGGTCTAGGACAGTCATTCTTCTAGGATGTATGTCCGGATTGGACGAATAGTCCTTGTATCCCATGGCGTGGCTTCCAACATCTATTGGAACAATTATTTTTCTAGGACATATGTCCGGATTAGAAGAATAGTTCTTGTATCACTATGTGGAGTGAGTGACTTATTCAACATCATTCTCGATTACTTAGATGGAGTATGGCTTTGAGAGATGATGCAGTTGATGCTATCAAATGATACTGATAGTGATGATGTTGCTTGTGAGTTGATCTATGTGATCATGAGATAACATGTGTGGTTATGATGATGCTACCGATTGAATGGTATGTTTGTGCTCAAGACCATTACCTTTAATACCTCATTAGCTAAGAGGGAGTGTTGATATTATGGTATCTACGAGAGGTATTAACCTTCACTTGTAACCTTTGACAAGACTAGAATATTTCGGGAAGCAAGAGAAACCCTAAAACGTTGGATAATAACCATAGGAGACAAGTTGGCTCAAGAGAATATTTAATATTGACTTATTAGCCTCCAGGAAGAGAATTCGTCCCAGTCAAGTGAGACAGAGCAATATAAATAGAGGGCGGTAGAGCTCATTTGTTACTTACTCACTCACAATTGAATAAGGACAAGAAGTGCACATGACTGGAGGACAACTGCAACTGCAACAATGGTGACTTTAAGGGTACCAACAAGGTGAAACATTGGTTTCTAGACAACCTCGTGAAAATGCCTTTATTCCTTGTGTTTAGTCTTCCCCACCGCAGTTTTACAGTTGAACAACATTTCTTTGTGCTTTAAAGGCGCCGACAATACACGTCTCTACCTTGGAAAAACAACCACAATTTTTTCATAGGAAATTTCTATGATACCACTTGTTAGGTACCAAATCTATTATATTAAGCAGAAAACATAAATACTACAGAAAACACCAACGAAACAACAAAATGTAGAGAACCACAACAAAAAATGATACCTTTATTGATAGAAAGTAATATTCACTTGCCTCTTTGAGGGGACAACCTCGAGCAGAGCGATGCTCTATTACAATAATTCTCAAGACAAATATTTCTCATGCCTCGTACTCTTATTTATACTAATTCTATCTTCTAAAGAACATTCTAGAGGAAGATCTTTCTAGAAGCGAAAGTTTCTATTAGGTCTTCTTACATTGACTTGTTCACATTTATTAAATAGGCCTTATCAACTAATGTTGGTCTTTATTACATGAAAAATATATTATTCTTCCTATTTGAGGGGTTAGGGAGTTTATGCCCCTAACAAAAAAGGTGCTCTGAACCATCTAGATTCATCATCATGAGGGAATGCATGCATGACAAAACATCCAAAAACATCCTCTGAGCTACCACATTCAACCATACATATTTTTTAGTGATCACACAGGGTTTGCAAGGGAAAATAGTGTGCTATAGAATTGATTACATGCTACAGTGTCAAGGTTTAGAGAGGAGACATAGCCCTCGAGGCCACTTCAGGGTTTCCAAAGGGAAATATCATCTATAAGAGCATGGTGTGAAAGGTTAGTCTCAAATTCATACCCCAACCAAATAAAAATTGTGTGTTTCTCTCTTCCATTTCCTTGTTGGTTCAATTAATTGTCGTTGATAAACCCTTTACTTGTCAATACGGTTCATAAGCTTACGAGTTGTAAAAACAATATGTGCAAGAAAAAGGTTGAAGTATAAGTTATTCTTACTTCTCAAGAAACAAGAAAAATTACATTGCAATCCAATCAATCATCAAAGCATAAAGAAACTAATAAGAAGGAAATAACAGGCACTCCCATTTTGTCCATAGGACTGATATTATGCATGAGCAAAGTTTAATGGCTCAACATGTCATTTCTAGTTATCTACGCATAAACATGTCTATGATTTGTTTTCATATTAATTGTTAGTCAGTGAATGTTTAAACTATTTGTGTATAAAAGGAATCAAAATGATGATAACAAATTCAAATTCAAAGGCCATTAACTAGTTCTCTTTTCAAATCCCCTTCCAGGCTCAGGATGCAGTCTTTCACTTACCAAATTAAATGTTCATGCTACCTTGTATGAGGTTAGATTTGAGCATAAGATAATCCTAGATATTGTCCACAATTAAATAAAAGATGCTACTAGAATGTAACAATAGGGTTTTACCCAAAGTTAGCATTTGAATTAGTCAAGCAGGAGGTTACTCAAAACCTTATGTGTGGGTTACTGATCTAATGTTGAATTTACTAGTTGAATATTAAGATTCATGAATTTCACACAACTAATAGCAAGTATTTACACTTGCATTCACAATTGATATGTTAAGTATGAGTCTATATGGTGGTACTACACTTTCACATCCAGACATCCTATCTATGTGAAAACGTGACTTAGGCTAGATCTTGTCATTCATCTCAACACATTCATGTGTTCACGACAGAGTGATAAATATTCTAATGAAAACAGTTACCAGTTTCTCAATATATGTTCTCACAAAAGGGCTCAGAATACATTCTTTCACCTTAGGGCGTTCATGTATTTCTTATCAGTGATTGAATCAGTTCTTTAAGAAATCCAACAACTATAACAAACCAAAATCCTTGAAATTTCATCAGTTCAAAAAGAAACACCACACATAAAACATCAAGTCATTTGCAAATGGAAATGAAACATCAATGAAAATTAGAGGAATTGTTAATCTTCCTAAATGCAAAATGAATTAAAGAGTTATTGTTAACAGAGTGGTCTAAATCCAAATATAAACTATGCATATAACGCTACACAATTTAATCACACTGTAATGTAAACTAAACTAATAAACTATAGAACTAGCTACACATACTAGGTTGGTGGTCCCTTGCCAATCTGGTAGCGAGCTATGTACTTACAACAATAAAATCAGATAAGCAATATGGATCGAAACTGGGTTTTATATTACGAAAACGAAGTTCTTAAATCACAATGCACACATCGATACATACATTCGTTTTGCAACATAGGTGAACAAAAATCGTGGTGATCTCCAACAACTTCAATTAAACATAAATATCAGTTCAATGCCAATACATTACATTCCCAATCGTTATATAGGAATGTCACGATCCTTTGATTGTGTAGAATGAAGTTTAAAAATAGTTACAACTTGATTAAAATCAAACTATATTTGATTCAATACCACCATCCAAACACAATTAGAAGTTATAGAAACAAACAAAATCATGTCTTGATTTAACATGCTATTTGTGGAGCCTTTCAAATATGAACTACGATTCGTTGAATATCTTGAAAAAAGGTTGCAACATAAATCTAAGAAAACCCAGATTAGGAAAGCCACCATATATTCCTCTAATCATGCCATATTTAAGAAATTTTCCCTCATGTGACTCAATCTAGACCATCCTGCACAAAACCCTTGTTCTAGAATTATCAGATTCTTGTTCATTTGGCTGAAAATCTTATCGGAAGTTGATTGGTACTAATTTGGAATGTTTTTTTTTACTAAAAACCCTTGATCACAGTTGGAGACTGCCATGTGTGACTTAGGCACGAATCAAGGGACACACACCATTTTGGCATCTAGATCTTCAAAACCCAGGTGGTCGTTTTCCATTTGAGCATGCGCACATATGCTAACAAATAAACTCAGGTACCAGAACTACACTAAGGGTACATGAACTGAATTGACAAATTTGTCATTATCAAGGTTAGTTTAAAATCTCATTTTAATTCACTAAGAACTTAGGAAATATGACAAAATGAGCAACAATTACCTCCAAGTTCATGTTGAGCGGGTTTCGACCTTAAAAGCATGGAAATCTACAATAATATGGCCATGTTCAGTTATAAAGCAGGATGGTAGTGGGAAAAAAAAGTATTAAATCATGGAAAAATGGGAGACCAACATTCCTATTGAATATATTTCTAGTATATAAAATCATTTCCTCATAACTTTTACCTAAAAACTGTGTCAAGAAGCCAAGTCCATGAGTCTGACTTGTAAACTTTTAGAACCACCTATAGAATCACCCATTGCTCTCAAAAGTCCAACCCTGACCTCATTGAGAAAAGCATTGACAAAGTTTCCCTAGCCATCATTATTTGCACAAAAATCTTATCTTAGAAACTATTATAGGGGGTCGATCTGGAGGAATTTTTGTGCACAACAGGTTGTCACTCACTACTCTCAAAGAGCACCACCCTTTTTCATCTAAGGAGAAGAAAGATTTTGGCACAAAAGCAGATTCTGGATAGAGAAACTTTTGAACCCCAAGACTGTCACAAGAAGGGTGAAACCCTACCTCCCAGAGGATACTATAAGCTATATTCTGGTCTCAAATTTGAACTTGGGTGTGAATACCACTCCTATAGGGAGTCAATCCCAGAATGTTGGAAACTACGAGTTTTTCTATCATTCTCAAGAGCATAGCAATCTTGGCACTACTTGTTTCCAAAAAAAAATTTAAAACCCCACAATTTGTTTGTTTTTTTCTTTCCATCCATCATCAATAGTATTGTGATGATTAGATAATTTTTTCAAGATCCCACACCTACAATCTCATTTGAATTTTCTCAAAATAAAGAACCAAAGGTGAAGTGCCTTTTGCTTGACCTTCTCTATTGCAGAGTATTGAAGGATATTATAAACCAAATTCTTTACATGTGCTTCAACCATACAGACTACCCACTCAAACAAATCACATCTCAAATTGCAATATGGGGGTCAGATTTAACAAAAGGGAACCCACAAAGACATATGGAGTGTATAATAACCTTGAGGTAGTATAGGTTTTCCAACAGTCAAACTAGTTGGTGTATTTTAATATATTTCAAGGGCGTGATGATAAAGTGGCTTTGGAATTTGCATTTAACTTTCAAAACATTAGAAACCAAGATTACATTACTATTGTAAAAGGCATGGAAATACAATTAAATGAGGTAGTCGTCACTAGGGTCTTAGGCCTCCCAATGAGTTTGTCTTGGGTCAAGGAAGATAGATAACTTGCCATAGATGCAATGGAAATATTCTTCTTAAGCTATGAAGAGACAAAGGAAAACAAGAATGGGGTGAAGAGGGATATTTTTCCAGAGCCTTGGGATGAGGTGGCTTGCCACCTATTGAAAATACATAACCTATGAAGGAAGACCTGACATGCTTTATGATTGTCATTTCAAGTTTCTTCACCAACTAAGAAACATGTTCCATCAGAGGCATTAATAGAACCTTATTATTCCCTACTTTTTGTTGCAATCCTCGAGACAAATGATCTCCAAAGTAAAAAAAGGGAAGGAGGAGGAATTGACCCACCATGGCCTCTTCAAACTCATATTCTATGATGCCTTGGATAGGAAAACAATTAGGGTGTCTTGGGAAGATTTTATTAACATGAACATAGAAGAATTTCTAGCCTTGTAGTAATCACTGACGGATCTCAGCCCTAAGAGAGACTTGAGGAGGAAGAAGAAGGTTGTAAAAGAGGAATCATCTAGGAGAAGGAAATCACAAAAACAAATATAGGTGGAATATGAGGACAAATAAATAGCAACAACACTAATAAAAAAAGGGGACACCTGAGAAAATCCCCTTAAAGATTAAGGAAAGGGGTCGATATGCAAGAAGACATGGGTTGACCTCTAGAAGGGCTAGGACCAAGTCCCAAACAAATCCTAATTTGATCACCCCCTTCTCTACCACAACAGTGGACTTGGAGGAAGTTCTTAGCCACGATAAAGACCTAATAAATTCACAGGAAGAAAAGAAGACAACAATTTCAAAAATATATGAATCAACCATGTAGGTTACTCTAAGTGAGTTGGAAGAAGTAAAGGTTGAGGCCCTCAAGTGGAAAATTTTAGTAGAGACCAATAATATCAAAATGGAAGAAATTGTAGAGAAGAGTAATGTGTTTGACTTGGAATAACCGTTGGCCAATCCGTAAGAGAAATTTCAGATCATGAAAATGTAGAATATGGACAACAGAAGGAAACTATAAGATACAAAAATATCTCTAAAGGAATAGCGTGCTATAACCAAGAAATAAAATTCCATCCAAACTAAAAGAGATTAAGCCTTAGAGGCCTATTTCACCAAGATCATAAAATTGGTAGAGGACATGTGAAATTGCAAGCATCTAGCTAGGACCTATACCATATTCCTCAAAGAGTAGTGGCATAGTTCCCAAATTGGAAAGTTGGCCAAACAACTTCCCTAAAGGGTGGACACCCCTAGGGAATTCATAGACACTTTCCAAGAAATTAACGAGGAAAGGGCACAACTCAGTGAATTTTACCTACACAAATTTGCATTACCTCACCGCTACAAATGGTCACACAATCCATATGTGCGGGAAGCCCAACTAATAGCTTTGTGCTCTTGGATAAATAATGAGGAGGAAAGAGCAGTCGAAGTACATAAGTACAAAGAATAAGTGAACACACACTTGTAGATCAGGGTGAGGTCATTAGACTTGAAGAAGTTATTATCATTCATGTGGCCCTATCTTCTAACCTAGAACTCATCCCTGTTTTGGAGGAAAAACAAAGAGGGAAATAACCCATTTCGAAGACAAAATCAAACTCTCTAGGGAAGAGACATCCCTAGAATGAAAAATAAGGTGGAATGGATTACTTCATGACATTCAAAGGGTTGAACACAATTCCCCTAACAACTTGCAAGTTTCCTTGTTTTGGGCCCAGTTGTGCAAGGAGTCCTTGAGGAGGATCATGCTCTATTGGGTTGGGCTTAGGTTCAACCGCCCTCTCCTATTACATCCTACACCTACAAAATAATCAGATGAAGAGAAGGAGAGGGAGGAATGGAAGAAAGTAGAAAGGGATGAATGTTATCATGGAAAGGGTGTCATTACCCAATTTGTAGCCTATAACCTCAAGCAAGCATGTAGAGGGTAGCAGGAATAAAGAAGAAGAAGAGGCATTAGGATGTACATCAACATTTTGGATTTCACAAAGGTGTGCAAGATATTAATATGGGTGGTGATGATGGGCCTCCTAATTGATGTATTTTGAGGCCCGTTTTGGACATGACATGACCTTATTTATATAACAAAAATATATTTTTTCTATTATGATTAATACAAATATCTTTGGAGTCATGCATTTGGATATTATGAGATGATTGGATGATTGAGTTATGTGGTGTATCTTAGTTTAGTTGTGGTTTCGATAATTCATGGATTTATAAAGGTGTACTAATCCATTGCTTGATATATAAAATACCCTGGATATTCCACTGGAAAAGTTCGTCATAATAGATCTTATAATATTCTGAAATCTTAGACTTTGCAAACTAATTTTCCTTAGATCCCAAATTAATTATTTACTAACTTTGCTTGAATTCATGAAATAACTAAAATATGAAAATGAAATAAATGAGCAAAAAAACACATCATGGAAACACAAATGAACACAAGATATATCTTGGGAAACCCAATATGGTAGAAAACCCAACTATAAGGTGAGGCTTATGCTTTGCTCTCTTTTCTTCAGTTATGGAAATGCAGATACAAAGAAAGAGGCACTTGTTGTGGACTTACCACTGACACTATAACTTGTATGGATGCTACAGAATATTTTCCTCCTCGGTTATGCTCTCAAAATAGCACTCCTATATTCTCTACTCAACTATGGAGAAAATACAATACTAAAGGATGGAACTCTATCTCCTCCTAGTGGCTTAATATTTAACATAGCTCAATAGCCATCTAGGGTTAGGGTTTTGACTTCCTCAACTTTCAATTACTGATCAGGTTTGGATCTTCTAAAATATTCTTGAAAATACACATGCGGATATCCCCATATGTGTGAGTAATGTGGGTTGACATGGAATCCACTCATACCATGGTAGTTAACAAGGTAAGTCAACTTATGGGAGGCATAACTTTTGCATATGAGCTTTGATTGAGACAATTTTTACACCATTGGAAAGGTATCCGAGTGTAGAACACCATCAATGGTGTGTGTGTAAGTTATGGAAATTGTAACCCCAAAAAATGTCATTTAATGCTTCAAAATGGATCTGAAAGGTTTCAAACCCCAATTTTCCAAATTGGGACTTACCACTAAAATGGCCATGCAAGTCGATTCCTCCAATTTTTTCCACCCAGGAAGTACCAAGATAGATGACAAATTTTAATGATGATTCAATATAGATCATGCCTCCCCATTTAGGGAGGATTTTGGTCCCCAAAATATTTAATGAATGAGGTGAAGAATTTTCCTCTACCTTCTCCCTGGAGTACCATTTTGCTTTGCACGAAAATTTTCCTTTCAACCCAATATGTCAAAGGTCAAGCTGCCCTTATCTTGTAGTTTTGCACTTCCTATGAAAAATGATGTCTTCTACCAACTCTGCGTGAGCATATGGTGATAATTCCTTTATGGTAGGTAGGAACTTATCTAACATGGTAGGCTCATAGAGTTTCAAATTCTCCACATTCACTACCGAGTAAATGTGCATGTATGGGAGTGGACTATGTCTGTAGGTGTTATCTCCCACCTTATCCAATACCTCAAAAGGGTCGTACTGTAGATCCTTGATATTCTTACCAAGACCCTGTACTATTTCCTCGTTTAGTTGTAACCAAACTCTGTCTCCCACTTTTAATGACTTCTTGGTTCTATGTTGATCATGTATGGACTTATACTTTTCCTATTAATTCTTCAACATCTCATGTACTTGCAAATGAAAATGCCTAATATTTTCAATAAATTTCTTTGCTTTCAATGATTTTCATGTGATGTCTTCTCTCACTCCTTGTTGTCCATAGGTAACATTCAAGGGAGAAGGTGGAAAATACCCAAAGCAAGTTTCAAAGCAGACTTATTGATAGAAGTATGGATTGTTATGTTATAAGAGTGTTAAATATAGATCATATTTCCATGCCAAGTCTTTGGATGCTTCTAATTGTAACCCCTCAAAAGTTGTACCATCATCCTATCAACTAATTCTGTCTTCCCATATGTCTTTGGATGGAATGTTGTATATTTCTTCAAATTTGTGTCCATCTTCTCTCAAAGTTTAGTCTAAAAGGCATTGAGAAATATGGTATCCTTGTCTGAGATGATGCTCCTTGGTTTCCCAAAGTGCACCAAGACCTATTCAATGAACATGTTTTTTGTTTCTTATCCTTTGATGGTATTTTTACAAGGAATAAGAATGCACTTCTTGATGAGTCAAATACCACAAAAAGATAGTAATGTCCCTTCCTGGTTGTTGGAAAACAACCCACAAAATCCATGGAAATTAGTTCCCAAGGTCGAGTGGGTAGAATTAAAGGATGGTATAAACCTTGATTTCTATTATTGGGATTGTTGGTACAATAAAGTATGCATCCTATGATATACCATTCTACATCTTCTTGCATTCTAGGTCAATACACATACCTTTATAAGTTAGCAATAGTCTTACCAACACCAAAATGTCTTGCAACCTTGGAGGCGTGAGCCTCTTTGATAAGCTACAATATTTCACCTTTAGGAACATAGATATTGTCTAGCTTGTAGAGCAACACATTCTAGAGATGATAGTCATCCTTATAATCACATTTGTCTACATGAATTTGGCCCAATAGCTATTGAAAAACCTCTTTAGTCCTCATCTTCTGTGTATTCCTCTTTGTATGGATCATGGATAAAATGATCCATGTGCATAAGAGTTCTCAACGTTGTGATCTTAGTTGTGGGTGGCCTTGAAAGCATGTTCACCAACTTATTAGTGCTACACTTCTTATATTTGATGACTAGATGAAATTGCTACAAAACCCCCATCCACTTGTAGTGTCTGGTTATTTGAAGCTTACTCTGGGCCTGCAAATACTGTAGTGGTTGGTGATCAATGTGGATAATGTTTTCATTGCACATGAGATAGTGCTTCCACTTCTTAATAGCTTGAACTAGGGCGTAAATTTATTTATCATAGGTAGGGTAGTTTAATACTCCATCATGAAACATTTCAAAATAATAACATACTGACTTACCTCCTTACATCAAAACTACTCCCATAGCATACCCACTTGCATATGTCTCCACTTCAAAAGGATTTTGCAAGTTTGGGAATGTGAGTATTGTTGCTTGACTAATCTTTCATTTCAGCTCGTCGAAATATTTTTGTGGATTGTTTCTCCATTAGAAACTCTTATCACTTGCTATTATGGCATGGAGTGATGCAACTACCACTAAAAAATATGTTATGGACTTCTATAGGTACTATGTTTCCCAAAAAAAGCTCCCAAATTTAGTTACATTAGTAGGAACTGGCCATTTTATGATCACCTCCATCTTTGCAAGATTTATCTTGAGCTACCCTCCATTGATCACATACCCCAAATACACCAATGACTAATGAGAAAACATATATTTCTTGAGGTTAGCCAACAACCAATGATTTTTCAAAGTCTCTAACGCCTGCATGAGATGTGACATGTGTTCCTCCCAAGTACAACTATAAACCAATATATCATCCAAATACATTATAACAAATGAATCTAAAAATGGACGAAATATATCATTCATTAGTCTCATAAATGTAGCTAGTGCATTACATAAATCAAATGGCATGAGAAACCATTCATACAGACCTTTCCTTGTCTTGAAGGAAATGTTCCAAGTGTCTTCTTCTGACACATACCTAGTGGTATCTCAATTTTAGATCCAACTTAGTGAAGTATTTGGCATGTTTCAACTGGTCTAAAAAATCATCAATCATGGGAAAATGGTACAAATCCTTGAGTGTAATATTGTTCAAAGCTCTGTAGCCAATACACATCCTCCAAGTCCCATCCTTCTTGGGTACTATGATATTAGGTGACCTGGAAGGTGAGGTGCTTGGTCGAATTACTCCCTGCTCCAAAAACTACTGCAATTGTTTCCTCACTTCATTTTCTTCTAGAATTGACTGTCTATATAGCCCAATATTGGGTAATGGGGAGTCACAAAACAATTGTGTCTCATGATCCACGTCCCTCTTAGGTGGAATCCGTTTAGGATATTTAAACACTCCTCTATATGCATGCAAAAACTCCTCCAATTGTTATTTCTTCTTTTTAGAACATCCCTTCAAGGTTTCCTTTACTCTTACAGATTCATCACCTAGTTGATTCTCTCATAAGAAAAGAAAAGCATACTTCTTACTTGAGCTAATCAACTTTTTGGCTTGGTTGGCACTTATTGATGATATATTCGATTTACCTTTATGATGATGAAATAATTTCCATCCTTGATCAGGCGGTATTGGTTTTCTATCCACATGAAGATTGCATCCCTCATATACAGGTAGGGGCTTCTAAACACTATGCCATGCATGTCAAGAGGAACTACATATAACTCCACTTCATCAATAAAATATGCACTTACAAGAAATTTAATCTTACACTATTTGATGACCTTTATCTCTGCATCCTTTTTTACCCACCCCAATGGATATTGGCTAGGAACCTCCAACCCAATCTTGTTGAGCAGATCGAATGCTATGAGATTGACTTGTGACCCATAATTGAATAGAGCGTCTACCTTTGTCTTCTTAACTTGGATCTTGATATGGAAGAGTTTTGTCATTTCCTTCTCTTACTTGTGATCAATTATACTTAGATTCACCTCCTTCTACATTGAAGTGAAGGAAATATTCTCATCCACATATGAGTTTCTCTCTACTTGATTTCTTGAATTCATGGCTAGAAGGTTCTTCTTCTTGGCATCCTTCTTATGGCTCTTAGAGTTCATCTCTAGATGTAGTTTCCAACACTTTTCTTCACTGTGACCGTTGATATTCCAATGGTTACAATGGTTACTTGGATCCTTTCATTGATGTGTGGTGGTTGTTGTCTTCTTGTCTTACCCTTTCCACTTCTTCTTCCCCTCCTTGGAAGTGTCTTGGTGCTCTTTCTGTTAGGAACCACTTCGTTGTCCTTTCTTGTGGCCTATATTTTCTAGATATTTTTCTTGCACATAGGCCTCATAAACTATATTAGGCTTGAAGAGCATCAATTTCTTTCACAAATGATTTTGTAGCACCCCCCCCATACTTGAGGAGTGCATCTGGGTTCTTGGGAGAGATACTCATCATGATATCCATATTTCTAAATTTGGTGGTGTACTCTTGCACACTCTTTCCTTGCCTTTGCATGAAGTAATTCCAAAGAATCCACTGGTCTTTTACATATCCGATAGGGAAGACTTGGGACTTAATGAGGGTTTTTAAATCCTCCCACTTATTTACTAGCAGATCACCCTCTAGCCCAAGTGTGTCCACGTGGATTTCCCACCAGGTTAATGCTTGGCCCTCTAATTTCAGTTGGGAAAATGAAATATTTTTATCCTCATCTATATTGTGAACACTGAAATAGACCTCTAATTTATTCAACCAATCATTCAACTTTAATACATTGATCTCACCTTGGTATGGTTTGATATACACTTTCACTTCCATTTTAAATAACTATTGTGAAGGGATAATGGCAATGGAACTTGGTTTCTCTTTTTTGGGTTCTTTCCTTGACTTCTTTTCTAGGTCTTCATTATCTCCCAATTTCCCCTCTGATCCAATCTCTGAGTTAGACACTCCAACCTCCCTGAATGGTCCAAGATTTTTTTTTAAGGCCACCATGAGGAGGGTATCATCGACTTACTCTTCTAGCCTCACAAATATCTCCTCTACTAAATCTCAAGGGTTTTTGCGAATAGACTCATCTACCATGGCTAGGGTTCTGCCACTTTATTCTCAAGACAATTCTTGGATCCTACAAATTTCCAAAAATTCCCAAAGAAACCTAATCTAATACCAATATGATCTATAAATTGTTGTGGATATTCCACTGGAATAGTTCATCACAACAAATATTATAATATTTTGAAATCTTAGACTTTGCAAACTAATTTTCCTTAGATCCCAGATTAATTATTATTAGCTTTTCTTGAATTTATGAAATAACTGAAATGTAAAAATGAAATAAATGATCAAAAGAACACAACATCCAAAACCAAATGAACACAAGATATATCCTAGGAAAGCCAATATGGGAGAAAACAAATATAGAAGGTGAGGCCTATGCTCTGCTCTCTTTCTTCAGTTATGGAAATGCAGATATAAATACAATGCTAAAGAATGGAACTATATCTCCTCCTAATGTCTCAGTATTTAACATAGCATGATAGCCATCTAGGGTTAGGTTTTTACTTCCTCAACCTTCAATTAGTGATCAGGTTTGGACCTTCTAAAATATTCTTGAAAATACACGTGTTACTAGCCCCATATGTGTGAGTAATGGGGGTTGATGTGGAATCCACTTATACCATGTAGGTCAACTTGTGGGAGGCATAAATTTCGCATATGAGCTTCAATTGAGACAATTTTTGCACTGTTGGAAAGGTCTCATACTGCAAAAAATTGTCGAGGGTGTCTAAATTTTGAACACGGTAACCCCAAAAAATTATGTTTAATGCCTCAAAATCTCTTTAGAATATTCTGGACCCCAATTTCCAAACTGGTACTTGCCACTAAAATGGCCCTGCAAGTCAATTCCTCCTATTTTTTCCACCCAAAAAGGGACAACATATATGATAAATTATATGATGATCCAATCTAGATCATTTCTCAAGTAGGTCGAATTTCAAGGTAGGTCTTCGCCAACATCCACCTGGCATAAAAGGGAGATTATGTCCCTTTTTCAATTTCCCCATCATGCACAGCCTTCAATGAATCAAGACACCAAATCAAGCACCATCTCATTTCAACTCTCTAATTGAGGAAGATCAATCTAGAAGGGTATTTAACCCTTAAAACATGGGCCCCTAATTATAAATATCATGAAGACCATATACCTTCAATCAAGAAATTATTGAAGGGTTGATTGATGAGTATTTTTGCATAAATAGGAGCTAGGGGTTAGCCTTAATTTAGTCTTTTCATTTTGAGGATTGAGAACTTTATCAATAACTAGTGCATTCAAATTTGTTGAGGATAAATGGCTATCGTAGATTAATTTATTACTGCAGAAAGTGTGTTTTCAAATTCCCTTCTCTTTGTAACTTCTTTAGCTTCCCTATAGAAGCCTTGAGTAGATCCCAGTCGATGCTAAACAAGGGACATTTATGTGTTGTTATCTTTCTCTTTTTTAGTTTTCTTTACTTAATCTTGTTACTATTTTATGTTATGTGCTATTTCTTGCAAGTAATCTTCATGTCTTGTAGTAGTTTCTAGAATATCATATCAAGCAGAGTTATTTGTTTTATGTCATGGATGAGAATTATTGTTAACTTATTTTTGTAGTAGTTTTACTTCACCTTTTACAGTAGGTCAATTTGAGTATAGATAAATCTATTTTGCAATAGTTTCCCTCAGTTTAATAGCATGGAAATTTAGTTACAATTACTTTGTTTTGCAACAACTTATTTCAGCTTTATATCATGTTAAGTTAAGTAGGTTTAGTCACTTTAACAATAATCAGTTTTAACAATGTTTTGCAACCTCTTTCAATTCCATTTTTCCAACAACACTATCATTTTGCAGCATGTTACTTCCAACTTTCATTTGATTTATTCTCTTTACATTTCAACCTTCTTTTTGTTAAGTAGCTCTTGCATTCCTAGAGTTATAATGTCTCATTTCTAAGTAGATATATATCCTTATGTAGTTTTCACACATAGTGCACAGTGCATCATAAATGTAGCACGTTCCTGGGATGACAATTTAAAGTTAATTTGAGGAGTTCGACATTCTTGTTGCAATTATTTGACCCATCAAGTGTTTTTTTTTCTTTCCAAGGAAATCCTTGTGGAAAACCATCTGAGTACTTCCCCACTATCCATGGATGGTAAATGGGGTAAACCGTCGACCTTTATTACAGAGCCTCAACCCAAGGGGATCAAGAGAGTTGAACTCGTGACCTCCCCAAATTACCATTGGGGGAGAGATCTCATGTCAACTCAAGATCGCTTGAGCTAAACCTCGAGGCTAAAATTGGCCCATCAAGTGGTTACTATTTACTCAGCTTATAGTTGACAATGAAACCACAACCACCCTCTTACTCATCCAACTAATTGGTCCACCAAATAAATTTAAAAAAATGATCACTCGTAGATCAATTGTGATTAACATCTCCAACCCAGTCTACATCACCAAATCCCCATATATCAATCTTGGTGTGAGGTCTAGGTATTCCTTGGTAGAAGATTGCATAATTTGAATTTCCATGCAAATATTTGAAGACCCCCTTTATTGTTGTCCAATGTTCCTTGGTTTTGACATATACTTACTCAAAAATCCCACTACATGGGTAATGCTTGGTCTAGTACAGATCGGTGCATACATCAGACTTCCAACAACACTAGCATGGGGAACACATGACATGTCTTCTACCTCTTCTAGTGTCTTGGGACACTAATCTACAATCAAATTTGCACCTACATGAATATGTACCTTTACTGATTTTCATTCCATTCCCCCCCAAAAAAATACAACACCAATATATTTCATATCAAATTTAAAAGAAATAAGCTTTGACATCCTTGACTTCTTCATTGTTTCAAATCAACAATATTTCATCAACATACAATACCACATAAATAACATGATCACCAACCTGCTTGGGATACACACGTTAACCAAATATGCTTCTTGAGAAATCAAGTCCCAATATACAAGTATCAAATTTTTCATACCACAATCTTAGTGATTGTTTTAATCCATATAAGGCATACTTTAGCTTTCAAATCAACTCATTCTTTCCCTTCATTACAAAACCTTCTAGTTGTTTCATGTAGATTTCTTCTTCAAGATCCCCATGTAGGAATCATGTCTTTTCATCCTTATGTTCCTCTTCAAGATAAAAATAAGTAGTAATAGAAAAAATAAATCTAATAGAAGTTAATTTTTCCACGGGAGAAATAATCTCACCAAAATCAGTTCCCTCCACCTAGGAATTTTCCTTTGCTACTAGGAGAGATTTGTACTTCTACACCTTACCTTCTACATTGAACTTCTTCTTAAACACACATTTTCTACCAATAGGTTTTCTTCCAACTGGCAACTCAACTAGATCCCAAGTCTCATTTTTATCCAAGGCATCCATATCTTCAACCATGGCCTTCTTCCAAAGCTTAAGCCACTACCTCCCTAATAGTTATAGGATCATCATCAGTAACAAATACAATAAAAATAGAATAAAAATTAGGTGTGGTATACCTTTCTGGTTACCTTCTATCCCAAACGGATCTCCTCAAGATTGGAGTCTGAGGTTTTTCCTCTTCCAATTCATTTTATTTTGTTAAGTCATATTCTTTACCCTCCAACTCAAACTCTATTGTCTCTAGTTCTTCTTCCCTTGGTTGGACATCTTGATTAGGAACAACTTTAACCTCTCTAAACACTTTATCCCTACTATAAACAAACTTATATGTTACTGGGTACCAAAGATTATAACCTTTTATACCATCTTTATAACCAATAAAGATAAATTTTCTAGCTTTTTTATCCAGCTTAATCCTATTTTCCTTAGGAACATGCACATAAACATCAAAACCAACTCTGAGATGTTTAAGAGAGGGTTTCTTACGAGTCCATGCCTCATGTAGAATTTTATCTACCAGTGTTTATGTTGGTGACCAATTTACCAAGTAACAAGTAGTACCCACTGCCTCTGCCTAGAATTCATGTGATAACCCTGCACCATTGAGCATAGTTCTATCCTTTTTGAGATATTAAAGAGAGGGTTTCTTACCGATCCATGCCTCATATATAATTGAATCTACCATTATTTATTTAGGTGACTGATTTATCAAGTAACATGCAATACCAACTACCTCTGCCTAGAATTCCTGTGATAACCCTGCACCATTGAGCACAGTTATAGCCTTTTCCATCAACATTATGTTCATTATTTATACAAATCCATTCTCTTGAGATGTATGAAGTATTATTTTTCCTTTCTATTCCATATTTTTTACATAATTCCTTGAATTCATTTATGTATAACTCTCCACCATTATCTGTCCTCAACACCTTTGTTTTCTTCTTTGTTTGATTCTCTACAAGAGATTTAAACTCTTTAAATTAACATAAAATATTAGATTTATTTCAAAGGAAATAGACCCATGTTCTCATTGAGAAACAATATAAGAATGAAACATAATACATAGATTTACCTAGTGTTGGAAGAGGAATAGGTCCAAACACACCACTGCGTATCAACTCCAAGATTCATTTTTCTCTTGTAGCACCAAAAGGGAGTCTGACTCAATTTTGTCTACCATATATAAAATCTTCACATAAATTGAAATATAATGAGCAATAAAATATACCTTCAACCATACATTTACCATGTAATTCTCAAAGGCCCTTATCTCCAATATGTCCCAATATTTGAGGTCATAGCATGGTCTTCTCTCCAGGGATAGTAGGGTTCATGTCTTATTCATTGATGTCCTCGAGAACACCAGAACTATTACACACATCATTAAAATTTATTCCCAATAGCTTTTACATAGTCCCTGAACCATTTTGCATGTGTCCTTTTCAAATACAATACACACACTTACATCACCCATCGTATTTATAAATATCATGTCTCTGACCAGATATGGAATGTGCAGAACCCCATGGAGAATTTTAATTCTTCCATATTTTAGCAACATCTTAACCCTTACACGTCCTATGATTTTGGTTGTCAAGTTATCACCTAGGAAAACATCACCTCCATTGTACTTTTCATATTCACAAAACCACTCCTTATGAGGAGTCATATGAAATGAAGCACCCAACTCAATAAACCATATATCAATATATGCATGTGTACCTATATATTCTAGTTAAACATCACCTCCTTCTTTGATGGGTATTTTACTTTATGCAGAAGGACAATCATCAGATTCCTTACCTTTATCAATATTCTTGGATCTCCAATCTTTTCTATAATGGATAGCTTTAAGACATTTCCAACATTTCCTAAAATATTGTCTTCGAGATTTATATCTACCTCTAGATTTATATATGTCCCATGAAGACTTGTTTTTTGTGTCCTGGGACCAACCTCTTATAGATAAAAACATCCTTGGCCACACCCTCCATGGAATTTATCCTCATTTCCTTTGATAACAAGGATGAAACCACATCCTCAAACTATAATGTGGATTGAGTTGTATCAATGGGGACAAGTTGACTTACCAGAGTATTCAAGGAATTTAGACTCTATGTCATATAGTCACCATATTCCATCCTAAGATTATACAAATTATTTTGAAGAAACGAGTTGTTTACGAAGAACTTAGATTAATAAAAATTCCCCAACTTTTCCCACAACCTCTTTGTAGTGTCTTCTTTGAAGGCATTTAGAAACACTAAATATTAGAGGCAAAGTCAAATCATACTTCTCATCTTTCTTTCTACCTTTTTCCAGTCTTCTTTTGACATACTAGTAGGTTTTGTTGAAGTTTGAGTAGCTTTGGAAGATATTATTATTACATTCATTTTGTATTTGACCAAGACAAAACCCTAAAGATTAATTTAATATTATATATTTTTTAGTCGAACCTATCATTCCTTAGTAAAAGTCGTCCCTATTGTTCCTTGACAAGTAAAATGTAAATTAGAAGGGTAAATTATGGTTAAGGGTTTTGGTTATCCGGTAAAGGACTATCTTGGTCTAGTTGTGCGCTACTATATTCTGGTTAGGGTTTTTGGTGGATCTTTTGTTTTGGTGAGATCTCTCTTGAGAGAGACATTGTACTTGTTGAATAATCTATATTGAAGAATATTTGTTGGTTTTTCTCCCCCACGAGGGTTTCCCAAGATAAAACTTGTGTATATTGTGGATGTCTTTCTTCCAGTGATCCTTATGCATGCAATTATTGTTTTAATAGCTTAAAATTAAAGAATAGTGAACACACTTAATTGCTTAAGAGAAATTTTAACATGGTATCAGAGTGGGCCTGAAAGAATCCATTTGCACAGTTTAGAATAGCTCGTTGGGGAAACTAAGAACATAGGGATACTTTCCTAACCCTAGCACATCTTTCCTTAGGATTAGATTCTCAGTTTGACGAAGTTTTGTAAAGTGCAATTGGTGTTGTAGTTGTCCCAACTGCACAAACCCTAGGAGGTGTTTTCACCCATTTTTTTAAGGGTGTTGGTCAAATTAATACCACCAAATAACTTGCCTTAGGAAGGTGCACCTTTCCCTCGAAGCAGAATTTTAAAATTCACATTTTGGAAAATTAGGGTTTCCTCATAAACCCTAGTTCAAGAAGTATTGGCTGTTGCATAATTGAAGCTGGGACTGGTCACATTTCATATCACTCTCTGGTAATTAGAAAACCTTTCTTTGAATTTTTTTATCTTTTTATTGTAATATTCAAGCACAAGATGGCACCCAATACCAAGCTTGATGAGAAGCTTGAAGGTGTTGATAACTTCCAAGCATGGAAGTATAGAGTGATGCTCATTCTAGAAGAAAATGATCTAGTATATTTCGTAAAAGAAGAAGTTCCAGAACCTAATGAAGATGAGGTCGAATCAAAGTACAAAAAGAACCTAGTGAAGGTGAAGAGAATCATTGTTGATTCTATCAAGAATCATTTGTTCCCCCATGTCTCATCATTAACAAATCCCAAGAAAATGTTTGATTCCTTATCTTGATTGTATGAAGGAAAGAATATCAACTAGAAGATGACCTTGAGAACTCAACTCAAGAATGTGAAGATGAAAAGTTTAGAAACTATACAATCATAATTCACAAGGGTGTCTCAGATCAAAGAATAACTAGAAGCCATTGGAGACACAATCGAAGAAGTTGAGTTGGTGATGATTACATTGAATGGGCTCCCCAGATCTTGGGAATCATTCATTCAAGGTATATGTTCAAGAATAAGGCTAACAAGGTTTAGCAGACTATGGGAGGATTGTACTCAGAAAGAAGCCATATTGGAAACAAGAGAAGAGAAACTAGGCGATGAAGAAAATCAAGCCCTAGCAGCACATACCAAAAAAGGAAAGAGCATGAAGGAAGTTCACTCACATAAGAAACCTCATGGATTATAATAGACTCACAATTTCAAGAAGGATTTCTCAAGTTATAGATGCTTCATTTGTCAGAAGATGGGACACATTTCCATAAACTGTCCCAACTCCAAAGGTTAGGTCAGAAAAGGAAAGTATAAAAGACATCATGCTCATGTCGTAGAAGATGATGAACATGATCATGAGAAAACCAAAGAAGAAGACTCAAGTGAAGAATATGTCTTGATCTCAACTCTTATAGGTATAGTCACTCATGGAAGTGACACATGGCTTATTGATAGTGGTGATTCTAAGCACATGACTGGTTATAAGGAATCTCTCTCAGATCTAGTTCAAAAAGATTCACCTCACAAGGTGAAGCTAGGTGATGACTATCAATATCCCATTAAAGGAGTAGGAGAAGCATCCTACAAACTGGACTCCGAAAAACCTATGAACATGAATGATGTGTTGTATGTACCTGGTTTGAAGAAGAATCTCCTTTCTATCTTAGCTTTAGATGAGAAAGGATTCATAGTTGCTTTCATTGATGGAGAAGTCCTCATGTGGCCCAAAGGAAAATCTATTGATGATGTCGTAGTGATTGGGGTCCAAGAAGGAGGCTTATACAAGTTAAAAGGACATTTTGTTTCAACATTAGTACACATCATAGTTACTCCAAGTGAACTATGGCATAGGAGGTTTTCTCATATACATTAAAAATCCCTATTGATCATGAGAAAGATGGTGACAGGTTTACTAGAAATCCAAGTGGACCATGAAGGAATATGCAATGGATGTGCACATGGAAAGAACGTGAAGAAACCATTTCCAAGCAGTGATAGAAAATCTAAGGGAGTCTTGGACATTATACACTCAGACATGTGTGGACCGATGTCATCCACTTCACTTAGTAGGTATGTATACTATGTTTCATTTATTGATGATTTCTCACGTAAAAATTGGATTTACCTTTTGAAGGATAAAAATGAAGTGTTCAACAAGTTCAAAGAGTTCAAGGAAATTGTTGAAAACATGTCAGAAAAGAAGATAAAAATACCAAGGTTAGATAATGGAGGTGAATTCACATCATATGAATTCAAGTCATTCTATAAGGAAGTTGGGATTAAGAGGGAGCTCTCTACTCCCTACAATCCTCAACATAATGGTGTGGAAGAAAGAAATAACCGTACAATCATGGAAGAAGTGAAGGCCATGATTCATGATCAATATTTACCAATGCATATGTTGGAAGAGGTATCCAGGACCGATGTATATGTGTAGAACAAAAGTCCCCACAGAGTACTTGGGAACAAGACACCAAAAGAGATGTTTACATGTGAAAAGCCAGAGGTCAACCACCTAAGAATATTTAGCTGTCCAATATATGTGTATGTCCCCAAGGACAAGCGATCGAAGTTGGACCCTTCAGGAAAGAAGGGTATAATTGTTGGATATAGTGAGACATTTAAGGCATATAGAGTTTACATCCCTGGTCACCATGATATTGAGACTAGAATATATGTCACCTTCAATGAGGATATAGATTTTAGTAGATTGAGACAACATCATTAAGATGAGGTTCATGATGAGGATCATGAAGCTCCCATAGTTACAGATACAGATAAAGTTGATGATGTTGTACTAAAATATCATGATATCGAAGAACCACAAATACCTGTAGATTCATCTTGAGAGATGAATACCAAGAAGAGAATACCAGCTTGGGCTCGCGAAATCATTCAAGATGCAGAGAAGTATGGTTCTCCAGATGGATCCTTCAGAGAAAGAAAAAGGCCACGACCTTACTCTAGCTATGTGGAATTGCTTAGTGACATCATTGATGCAGAGCCTACCAGTTATGAAGAGGCCGCAAAGAAGAAAGAATGGAAGGATGCCATGGTGGAAGAGTACTAGTCCATTGTAAAGAATGATGTTTAGTATGTGGTTCCAAGACCGAAGGAGAAGACAGTTGTAAGTTCCAAGTGGATTTACAAAACAAAAAATTCAGTAGATGGAAGTATCGATAAGTACAAGGCAAGGTTCGTGGCACATGGTTTCTCCCAGAAAGAAGAAATAGATTATGAGGATACATTTTCTCCTGTGGTAATATACACTTCGATTATAGCCATACTTGCATTGGCTGCAATAAATAAGTGGAAGGTACACCCGATGGACGTGAAGATAATTTTTCTAAATGGTGTAATAAAAGAGGAAGTGTATGTTGAGAAACCACAAGGTTTTGAGACACATGATAGTAAATTACATGTGTGCATATTGAAGAAATCCTTGTATGGGTTAAAGAAAACACCCAAAGCATGGTATGGTAGAATTGACAACTTCCTGATGAGCTTGGAATTTATCAAGAGTAAAGAAAATTCCAACCTGTAATTCAAGGTTGTGGATAGTGGACCAGTGATACTACTATTGTATGTGGATGACTTGTTTCTAACAGGAGAAGAGAAGCTCATCATTGATAATAAGAGAAAGCTTGATGCAAATTTCGAGATGAAATACCTAGGAATGATGCATTACTTCTTAGGTCTAGAGGTATGGCAGAGACTGAGTGATATTTTCCTTAACCAAGGAAAATATGTTGTTGATATTATGAAGAGATTCATAATGATGGATTGCAAAACCATGCCTACACTGATGGTGACAAATCTGAAGTTGTTGAGTGATACATCTTCAGAGACAGTGGATGCAACCATGTATAGACATATGATTGGTTTGTTGATGTATTAACGAACACGAGGCCAGATATATGTTTTGTGGTGAACACGCTGATTCAGTTTATGATTGATCTGAGAAGTGTTCACTTGGTTGCAGCAAAACATGTGTTAAGGTACCTGAAGGGTACAATTGATTATGAACTCAGATATGCTTCAGATCGTGAGATAAGCCTACAAGGCCTTACTAATTCAAATTTGTCCAGTAGTGTTGTAGATCTCATGGTTCAATAGGAAGAAGATTAGTGTGGCGCTCAATACAACAAAAGCATAGTATATAGCAGCGTGTTCAGCTAGCAACGAAGCAACGTGGCTTCAAAATAAGCTTGCAGGATTGTTTGATCTCGAGTTAGAGGTGACTTGTCTCTGGTGTGACAATCAGAGTTGTGTGAAGTTGATAGAGAACCTAGTGTTCCGTGATAATTCCAAGAACATTGAGATTAGGTACCACTATATGAGAGATGTGGAACAAAGGGGAGTAGTGAAGCTCCAGTTTTTCGCTACAAATGAGAAAGTAGCTTACGTGTTGACCAAGCCTCTGTCGAAAGTGAAGTTTGTGTACTTAAGAGACAAGCTTGGTGTGGTCTAGAAGGATGTACCTAGCAAGAGGGAGTGATGAGTTACAATTGAGATCCAAGGAAGCAACTTCAGCATGTGGCATAAGTAGTGGGTGGTTATTCATGGGCATGTTACATCTACTCCAGTGATAAATCCTGGTACACCAAGTTACTGTTACCCCGGTGATAAATCTTGGTACACAAACGACTACTCCAGTGATAAATCTATGTACGTCGAGTTACAACTACCCTAGTGATAAACCCTGGTACACAGATGGCTACTCCAGTGATAAATCTTGCTACATTGAGTTACTACTACCCCAGTGATAAATCCTGGTACTTAGATGGATACTCCAGTGATAAATCCTAGTACATCGAGTTACTTATACCCCAGTGATGAATCCTGGTACGCAGATGGCTACTCCAGTGATAAATCTTGATACACTGAGTTATTGCTACCCCAGTGATAAATCCTGGTACGCAGATGGCTACTCCAGTGATAAATCCTGGTACGTCGAGTTACTGCTACCCCAGTGATAAATACTAATACGTAGATTGCTACTCTAGTGAAAAATCCTGGTGCGCAAAGTTACTGAGTATGGCACTAGTTAGTATGACCTCGCACAAGGTCAATAGATGCCATTACTTCAGGGCTGGTTAGTTACCTAGATTTTAAATTGGTGGGCTAACCTATGTGGTTGGAGGTGTTTCTTAGCCTTGGGATAGATGGGTAGTGTGTATGCACTACATCGCCTAATCCTCATGATTAGATTCCTAGTCATCGTGGACCGATTTCCCAGTGTTCCAACTAGAGGTTACTAGTTCATTGTGGAACTAGATGCCAAATTTTGTGTGAGATGGGAAGTGAAAGCCCCGTGGTGACATAAATCTTGGATGGATGGTGATACCCCGGATGATGACGTGGTTACAAAACTTCTTCAATATAGATTTATGGAAATTCAACAAGTCAATGGTAAAGTGTAAAAAAGAGCGGAAGCAATCATGATGTTTGTGCCAAAAGAATACCTTCCTTGATAAGAGGGAGTGTTGAAGTTTGAGTAGCTTCGGAAGATATTATTATTATATTCATATTGTATTTGACCAGGACAAAACCCTAAAGATTAATGTTTTATTATATTTGTTAATTTCTCCCTATTGTGCCTTAGTAAAAGTCATCCCTATTGTGCCTTGACAAGTAAAATGTAAATTAGAAGGGTAAACTGGGCAGGTCGGACCTGACCTAATTCTGGGTTGTCCGAATTGTATTTATAAGAGCGTAACGCCTCATTTGGAATACACACTAAACAATCTCTCTCACACAAGTGCGCAAGTCTAAGATAGTGACACAACTACAGAGGAAGGGTGACACAACTACATAAGAAGGTTATTATGTTTAAGGTTTTTGGTTATCTAGTAAAGCACTATCTTGGTCTAATGGTGAGCTACTATATTTTGGTTAGGTTTTCTGGTGGATCTTCTGTTTTGGTGAGATCTCTCTTGAGATAGACATTGTACTTCTTGAAGAATCTATATTGAAGAAGCTTTGTTGGGTTTTCTCCCCCACGAGGGTTTCCAAGGATAAAACTTGTGTATATTATGGATGTATTTCTTTCAGTGATCCTTATGCATGCAATTATTCTTTTAATAGCTTA
Organism: Picea engelmannii; assembly: GCA_009831015.1. Taxonomy (NCBI): domain Eukaryota; kingdom Viridiplantae; phylum Streptophyta; class Pinopsida; order Pinales; family Pinaceae; genus Picea; species Picea engelmannii. The sequence goes on along the minus strand of ML811577.1, from coordinate 220,844 downwards.
AAGTTAAAGAATATTGAACACACTTAACTTCTTAAGAGAAATTTTAACAGGTTTTGTACCCAAATCCATAACAACCCATTGTTCTTGATCTACATGAAGATCTTCCATCTTTAGCTTCCATAAGTCAAAACTCTAGTTGTTGAACTTCTCTATTTCTATTCTTGAACTATTTTTCATTTTCTCTATAGAATATTCACTATACAAATCTCCCACTCAAGCATAGGTTTATCGCAAACCCAAGATACCCTTGTTCTTCATAGAATGAGCTAAAACCTAGTAATAAAGGCATCCCCTTGAAGTTAATAAACTTGATCTGGTACTAGTTGAAGAGTTTGATAAACCTATTAAAATAAATAAATACTAACATAATTTAAACACTTAAGAATAACAATGTCATGCATACACACACACACACACTACATAAATATTTACCTTGGAAACCCTTAACCGAGAAAACTAGTTAACTTGAGAGTTGCACCTCTCTCTTCCTCATTGTATTAACTTCATCATTCAGAATACAATATTTAGGTATTATGAAACATCCCAAATTGTAATCGATTAACCTATATTAGATTACAATCTTGATTCCTTGACTGAAATTAATTTACAATGGGTTAAAAAACCATTTCCCAAAAAAGAAAAAAAAAAGACCAAAAATAGACCCAAAAATTTTCTTTCAAGGGAACTGACCCCTCATGCTCCCCCATCCGAGAGAGGTTCCTAGCGCCTTTGGACCCCCTTTTATATAGTAACCTAAAAAGAATACAACATGTCCAACAATCTCTAGGATCACATTGGGAAATGTTCTAGCACAACCGAAGGAAGGCACACTTGATCACCTAGTCTATTTTGCATGTTGAAAATCATCTCAGGCTGCAGTAATTACACTACCACAAAATGGTAAGGGTTAGCCATGATGTATGTGCTCAAAAATTCCAAACATTATCTCCTAGGTCAATCATTTAAGTTCTTCATGAAGCACTCAATATTGAAGTATTTGGTCTACAAGCCAATACTAAAGGGGTGAATTCCGAGAGTTTGATTTTGAAGTGATTGTGAAGCCCGAGAAGCAAATCATTGGGCCTCATCATATTTCATAGGTATAGAATGGAGAATCCACAAGGATAATTAATGAAATACCCAATGTCGATATCTTTCACATGGAATTCATTTTGGCCTCCTTAGAAATTTCCAAATTCCTCAATTCAAGTTTGGTGCTCGAGAGTTGTGATCAAAGATAGTGAAGGAGGATAGTGATACACATGATGAATTAGTAGTCTATATCAAGGAAATGATATAATTTGGAACATAATGGGATTCTATAGAGATGTGTTTTGGATCATGAGGAACTGATATTATTGTTGGAATCTTGTGTTGCCTAGAGTAGAGAAGTGGACAGTACAGAGATAAGGCTATTACATGGAAGGTGTTAAGACTAGGGATTTGGTGACTGAGTTTGTTTACAATAACATGGAGTAAATAAAATAGTTTAATATATAAAAATGCATGGGGTTACCCTTGGCGAGATACAATATGTCACTGCAACCCATTGTCATCAGGGAGCCATTTCAACATTAGACAATGCATATTTATTGGACCTATTAATCCATCGACACACTATTTAAGGACTCAATACATAACCATAACTATATATTATTTGAAGCGATGGAAAAATGTTTTGTTGACGTGATATTGCTTAGTAGATAATACTTCCAAGTTCATCTTTGAGCACATTGTCATGAGATTTGGATGTCTGTGTAGCCTCACCAACAACCAAGGTCAACATTTTATCAGTTGAGCGGTGGTTGTGATACTAAAAGAGTTCATGATTCATCACCATAAGATGATGTCATATCATCCAAATACCAAAGGAATGGAAGAGGCATTAATCAATATCTCAGAACACAGAGTGATCAAGGTGCGATCAATCAATAGGGAAAAAATCATTCCTTCCATTCTATGGGCCTATAGAAGTAGATGCAAGAACTTGATGAATCACACACTATTTCATTCCACTATAGTATGCAATATTGAGACCACGGGTAACCATATTCACATAAATGTCAAAAACATAATAGTTACACGATAGGTTGGATATACTAGTTTAGCTAAAAGAACATATATTTATGGTGGAATACAACCAAATGGTACAAAAGTGACATCAAAAGGTATGGTGTGATAGGCATATCAAGACAAATTAATTTGAATAGGTGGACATGGTTTTAATGTATGATAGTAAATTTTAGAAACACCCAGGTAAGTGGAGAATGCCTTGGCAAGGACACTACAGTTTTATGCAAATAACTAGTGATGGTGTAGTGCATATTGCACAGTTAGATGAATGGTTGAGAAAGAAATGGGTGAATGGAGCATGCATAAAGATCTACATAGCCCCAACACCCACATAAAAACTTTGAGATCTTGGGTGGGGGTGGGGTGGAGTTAGTGTACCATAGTAGAATTCAATTTTATGATTCATTTCTAACAATTCTATTTTTTTAAATCAATTATTGCATAATTTTGTTTCAACAATTTCAAATTCACCTTTAATTCTTCTTGTTTTTAGATTTATAGGTTTAGGAATAACACGACAAAAAATATCTACAGTTATGAAGACTTAAGAAAAATGTAATAGAGAAAATCTCTTTGGTCAGGGTGTCCATGAGAACTTTGGATCTGTGAATGGGATGGAATGGGTGTTGTAGGAACACACAATGATGCAAATCTCACAAAGCATAGAGCAAGGGGTGTTCATATGTAGGGTTAGGTCTCTATGGGAGGGAAGTCTCTGCATCAAAATATTATACATGGGGGGTTGTTCTTGCTATAATAGTTTATTCTTGTCACCATTTAATGTCATTGCAAGTAGGTGGTGCTAGAACAATATTTTGAACACAACACAAGTCGCACTTGAGTAGTCACATCACATTGATAGTCTATAAAGATGCTACAAAAAAAGGTATTGCATTTATGATTATATATATAGGATTTGTCATGGATTTAGGCCAAATAGGTAGGATCTGGTAGAAGATCAAATGGTCAAGATAGTGCATTCTTCAAATGACATTGATATCAAGAAAAGTAGTGAAAGTGGGGCTTTATGAGTTGCATTTTGAAAACATTTTATATCACTGGAATGCAAAATATTGGAGCATCACAAGAGTTTTAGAGATGAATCTATATTGGTTAGAGTTGTAGAGATGGTAAAAGACAACGATTAGAGAAAATTGAAGCTAAGGGATACAATTTGAATGCTACATAGAAAGGGTAACCAATATCTCGAAGTTAGTAAGGTTATGTTCATACGAAGCAAGTGTTGGGGAAAGTTAGCTTCTAGGATCAAGTACTATTGAAGCATAAGGAGAATGCCACCATACATAGTACTAGCAGTAACCAAGGGCGCCACAAGTAGTAAAGGCCAAAATAATAATTCAAGAGGGAAGATGGCCCTCATCATGGAGGTGCATAATTTGTTTTTTCCATACAAGAGACTTGATGTGTGGGTGCATATGCACAAGGATGAACACCTAAAAGGCTATGTCAAGAAAGTGTAGTTGGTGGATTATGACATCTACAATTATACAATATTTTTTAGTTTTCATCGGGCCAATACTCTAAATTTAGTGAGGACAAGATTATGACTTTGCATCATTCAATCCCTTATTCAAATTAGGTATTAAGATCCCATTGCTCATCCCATGTTTTGTGAACTCTCCAACTTTGAGAAATTATGTAAGACCATTGTTATCACATACCTATTTTGAATGGATTTGACTAAACAAGAAAATCCCCATTAATGCATAGATTATTGATTTCATTATGAGGTTCCTACAGGATGGGTAGGATCCCACTAATGCATTATTGATTCATGCTATAGTGTCGAAAGATGGTGTTTTTGTAGAGAAGTAGACCTAAGCCTAAAATATGGCATAAAACCCAAGAACAAAGGCTATGATATAGCATCTATTTTGTCAATTAGCATGGAAATGTAGTTGCTACCTATAAAGGTGTTGTGGATCCATTAGAAAGGTGAGTATTTAAAACAAGTCATCCATGTGGTAGACATCTACATAGCCGAAGTAGATTTGAACTAGCTGAGGTATCTCTAAGAAAAATGTACTAGATGTTGAGTACTAGAACCGAGACTTCCATTTCAAGAGTTTCTTGCTACTAATTCCATTCTCTCAGTGGGAAGAGATGGTGAGTATTCAATTACCATAGTGGGAGTTCCAAGTGATTTTATTGTAGCTAAATATGAAGCCCACAAATATTCATCGAGCAAGGTTTCACAAGTCTATATTGATATGGTGTTTCAAAGCTACTTCTAGGATGTGTACGATATCATTATGAAAACAACCAGGAAACATACAATGATTATTGACATACATGGATGGAAATATCAATTTGAGGTGGCACGACACTACTGTGGAATGATACCACGACTACTATATGGTGGCATGAACTTGTAGCAGAAGATGAAGGAAAAGTAAGCATTGTTGCAAGGAGGTGCAATGAAAGAAGGTGGTGTTAGAATGTATCCCTAGCTCAACATGGAGGAGGGAGCCACATTAGAGTTGATTGAGTCAGTTGAATCAAAGACTTGGAGGAAGAGAGTTCCACTTATTATCCATGGAAGGGATTATGACCTAGTGATGGGACTATCTTTGAAAACCTCTCTTCCCACAGTGGTTGCAATTGACATTCAACCAACACATAACCTTTATGTGTCCTTGTGGGCCAAGGATATTTTCACTACTACCAAGGAGCACATGGTGCTCCTATAGCACAGTGCCAAACATAGGCCCTCGATGTTTTGGTTGAAACAATTACTCCAACTTCAAACAATCAAAGAGGGTGATCTCATGCCATAGAGTACTTTGAATACCTTGCGACCATCTCTACAATCGATGATGCTAATCATGCAACTTAGGTCTACTCTAGGTACCAAAACACTAACTCTTGTGCCTATTCCCTTGGAGGATTTAGATTCAAATGGGTTTTACCAAGGTGGACAAGAAAATAAAGGAGAATAAGTGTCACTCTTGAATGACATGCAAGTCAGAACCTAATCATAACCCTCTATGAGGAATAAGACTTGAGGAAATTCCAACATAGATGTCACCACCACCACAATCGAAAAGGAAATCTAGGACTTTGATCTTGGCAGAACAAACAATCATCATCAAAGAAGGGACGATAGAAAAATGGGCAAGGGAACTTGTAACGTCCCTTGGATAAAATTTTAGATGGATAACCATCTTGGGAGAGAAGGAGCAAGAAGAAGTAATAAATCTATGTTTTCATCAAGGACTTGAAACAATGGAAGTGTTTTTGCAACTTTACCCAATATTCATAATGAAGGGAGTACCTTCCTCGACGCTCATTTCCACCCCTTCCATGATGACCACACCACTATCTTATCCCATTCCCATTGAAATATACAACCCACTAGCCACTATGCATGCAACTGAGTCTTTAGAACAAGTAGTTAGTAAAGACAACCCATTCAATATACCCCGGGTATCTCTCACATCAGAAGTTCAAGAAGGAGATGTAGTCTAGAAGAAACATGTCATTGACCTATGGAAGATGGACCCACCCTTTCTCACCAAGATCATTACATAATTCACTGTTGAAATGATGGACGAGGCTAAGGAAAACAAAGTTTACATGAGGGAGCTGTAGATTTAGAACCTATAGCTCAAGGAACTGGCTGAACAATGGGAAAATAAAGTAGCACTGTAGATGAAAGTAGAGCAAGCTAAAAAACATGGAAACCATTGGAGGAAGAAAGATGAAGAGGCCACTCTAGTGTTGGATAAGAAAGAAAAGGAGAGAATTGTCATGCTATAAAGACTAAAGAAAAAATTTGTTGATGCCAGAAATCATGAAACAAATATCCATGAAGCCTCATTGAAGGAAAAGGAAGAGCTCTCTACATTTTTTGAGGAGGTGCTCTCGCACATGCCTAAGGCTCTTGAAATCACCCAACGAGAAAAAAATGCAATGAAAAAGGTAACATCACACCTACAATAGATCATGGAAAATTGTAAAGGGTTGTGAGAGTCCATTACAAATGAAGAGGAAAGAAGAGAATAGAAGAAAAAGGAAGAAATTTCAAAACTGAAATATGTCGAGCCAAAAGTTCGTAGGAAAAGACAAGATTTAATCATTGAGCCTCTGATTATTGAAGCCTAAGCATAGATAGAAAAGATAGAGAAGCTATAACTAAAGTGCCAAATTTTACATATGAAATTCCAAAACCACTAAGACATCTTTGTAAATCCCAAGAGAAAGATCCAACAGGAGATATATCAACTACAGGAATAGTACAAAATGTTTTCGTTGAGGCCATCATCTCGAATATTGTATATGACAAGTTGGAAGAGGTACAACACGTAATAATAAGGTAAGATGCTCAAGAGCATTAAAATATCTGGATAACGAATATGGCAAGGGAACTCATGAGTAAAGTGAAATCCTAGTTTATGGTGACAAAAAGATGAAGCAAAAAGCAAATGTCAAGATAGAAGTGTTGACACAAATAGCACCATTTTCGAAAGACATGACAAACATTTTAGTAGTAGAGTGTGCCAAAAAAATCTAAGGACCGAACACAAATTTTAATCTTATTTTTGATGAATTCAATGGATTCAAATAAGCATCCATAAGAAAAATTCTAGACCTGGAATCCACTTTTTAAGAATGAAACACAGAACCCAACTCGAGCATGAGTTGGAAAATTTGATCAAGTTGTTGTGGCCTAGTTTTGACTAAGTGTTGGTGTAGAGAATAATTCAATAGAAGGTGAATCTGTATATGCCATTAGAAGAATGAGTATGTATTTCCATTGAATCCTCAATGTGAATAAGTCAATGAGTCCTCTCATTCATCCTCTGCGTTCAGTACCTATGACCCTTTGCAGATGTTTCTAAAGCCGCATGCCCTTTTGTATGAGTGGGTTAAAGTTAACAAATTCTCTGGTATATTCTAGAATATTATGTAACCACCCCACTCACACACATATGTGTGTGTGTGTGAGAGAGAGAGAGAGAGAGAGAGAGAGAGAGAGAGAGAGAGAGAGAGAGAGAGAGAGAGATAATTGTAGTTCTTATTATAGTAATTGTAATGAGAAGAGATGAGAGTTCTGAGTCATCCTGTATTGATCAATATGCTAATATAATGGAGGTCTTATATGCCTATGTGTTTGTATTCATGACGTGTCTTGATTATATATATATATATATATTGTTAAACTTCATAAGCATGATGTTAGTTCAATTAGCTTGAATGAATGTGATTAAAGGATAGGAAATGAAATGCACGGCCCCACTTAATATTTAATACTTTGCACCTTAATAATATGCAACTATCATATAGGCCTCAAGTGAGACCTACTTCCTTCTAGAAGGATAAATATGTTAGTGCACTAGACTATCATTTTCATCAAAGAAAAATCATTGTAAAAGTCACACTCTGGGGTGTATGATTTGTAGTACCCAACATCGTAAAGTTTTTTTTGACAATTGCAAGAGAGAATGACAAATATAAAATGGGTAAAGGAGAAAATTGTTTGCAAAATGCTAAAATTCCTGAACCTAGTACCCGATTGTTAATTCTGAGTAAAAAGCACATTTCACTAAATCACAATATAGCTAGGTTCTTAACAAATAAATACTTATTGGAAACAAATAAATTAGGAAACCATAAAATACAATTGCACACGAGATTTCGGGTAACCAACCCCTGGAAAAACAATTGCGGGAAAACCAGTTCTGTGATATTTTATTATTAATTGGGGCTCCCATCCTGGGAAAATGACCCCTCTGAGGAAATTACAATTACAACAATTATCCTATCCTCACAAACCTCAAGGCTGATAAAACCCTTGTTGTCACTTTGTCCCTTTCCCTTAGATCCTTGCATCTGCACCCCTGAAAGATCACTCTTTGTGTGTCGTCTTTATCTCACTTGTTGTGACTTCTCCTCTCACCTTACATGCCTTTTTATAATATTTAGATTATACCAAATCAAACCCTAAGCCAAAACTCTAGATCTCATCCAAAGTGATCAAAGGCTAAGATCTAATCTCACCTTCACTTAAGATCTAACGACTATGAATTAATTTAATTTTCATTTAAGTTACTAAAGCCAATAACTTAGGATTTAAACTTAATTAACCTCTATTAATTACAAAAGGTCATTCATTTACACAATGAACTCCCAAGGTTCTAAGAGGCATTATATGACTTCCACGTGTTAGACACATGCCAACGTGGAAGTACCTGTCCAATGCTACAACTTTCAACACTCCCTCTTAGCAAGGAAGGTACTTCTTCTACTTGGAGGTGGTTCTATCTTCGCTATCAAAGATTCTACCTTGCTGACTATAGTTGCTCCCTCTAACTTAGAATTTATTCATGCCATCTCGCTTGGAACTGTCTGCAAATACTTTCCTCTGATTATGCTCCTAGAAGCCTCCTTCTCCTGAGCATCATGCATGGTCATGTCGTACCATGACTACTTCTTCTGAATAGACTTGGAAGTATGATCCTTCCAACTAGATCCTGAAGGTTGACTCCCTCTGAGTTTCTCAACCTTCAGAGCTCCCTACTCCTTGTCCCATGTCACTCTGCTGCTACTTGCCATAGCTTGCATAGGCTTACCTCTTAGCCTATATAGGTTGCTCTCTCTAAATCCAAATATGGTTTATTTTTCTAAGCTGCATCCTCTGGGCATAATAAGTGTCTATCCATCACGAAATAAGACCTCATATCCCTTCTTCTCAATCGCCGAGACTGAGAGCACACTCCACCTGAGTTCTAGCACCCATAAAACATTTGTTCCTCTCAATACGCTACCTGAATCCATCCAAAATAACATTGTTCCAGATCCCTTCACTGCATGCTTGGTGGCCACACAAAGGTCCACATGCACATCTAATTCTGATGTCGTGAAGCTCTCAAATATATCTTGTACTCCTATCATATGAAATTTGGCTCCACTATCAATCAACCGCATACTAGCTAGTAAAGTTTCTGTGGAAAGTTGGGAAACAAGGAAAAACATGTCTTGAAACTTCTTGAAAAACTCATATGCCTCTGTCATCGCAAAAATCTCTTGTTGCGTCTTATTTTCACCCTTCTTCCTTTCCAGACACTGTGAAGCATAATGTCCTTTCTTATGACAATTGAAGCTTTTGACCTTACTTGGGTCCCTCCGTGTGTCGTTTCATGAAGATGAATCTCCACCAGTGTTATTTCAGACCTTCCCCTTTCTCTTCTTGACATGGCTGGAAGGAGCTACATTTTCCTCATCCTTTGTGCATTTGCCTCCATTCATCTCTTCATCCTGAAGTTCCTTCTGAACAAAATCATCCCACAACCTTGACTGGGCATGGAGCTTCTCTCGTTCCATGACCCCTTTGATAAACAATGCCCACTCCTTAGTGAATCCTTTCAGTGTCATCCTCACCAAATCTAAATCTAACATTGTCTCCCCAACTGCTACCAGTTCATATCGAACCTAACGGATCCTAGTGAGATAACTTGTCACCATCTATGATCTTATCATCTTCGTGTCCTTGACCTTCTCCCTCAGCATCATTATGTGATTCTCATTCTTGCTATGAAACAAGCATTTCAGAGCTTGCCACATGTCCCTGGTTGAGTTCTTTCCTGATAAATGAGGGATCAAGTGATCCTTCACTCCATCGATGATTATCCTCCTGGATTTCACATCCTTCAAAGTATGGGCAACTAGGTCTTTTGGATCTGCTGGTGGAGCCATGACATAGTTGGCATACTCCCAAATGCCATTCTCCATCAACACCAGCATAATCCACTCTTTCCATGGACTGTAGTTGGACACTCGGTCCAACCTATATTCAAATTTCACTCTTGACGTTGTCGTCCCTACTCAAATTACTCTTCTTGGACCTGTTTCCTGGTCCTATTGCGTGCTACCCGCACCCCTGCCCAAGGCTACCCACAGCCGCCTGTTGTTTCTCAGGTTCTTTTCTAGGCTGCCCATATATTTTATTGGTGCTACCTAGCAATTATACATGTTTCCTGGGGTCTGGCCACACTCACTGCAGCTGCACGACAACTATCTTTGCCCCTTTGTGCCTCCCTACTGTAGCTGGGCTGATATGACATATCTCTGGCGTCTTCTGGCTTGGATGACGTATTTTAGGTGGCTCAATTCTCCTTGTCCAACGGCTCTACACAGGGCCTCGCAGTCCTCCAAAATCCACGAGCCAAATCTCCTTGGCGGCTGCTCCTATAGCCATCGCCTTTACCTCTGTCAGTGACCCCTTTCCAAATGCTGTAACTGCTCGATCCTCACGCAAAGCGAGCAATATCCAGCCTGCTGCAGATTTTTTAAGTCTCTGCAGACTGGATCACCGTGCAATTGCACTCGTGCGCTTCATACCTTCGCAATCCATTTTCCACCCCCATATTTCTCACCATTAAGTATGGTCATGTTGCCGCGCATATATTCCGATTGGTACAAACTCCGACGACTTCACCGAATCTTCCCGTCTACCTACCTCCAACAAACATCGTTAACACACGGTGTTAACCTACCACGACTCCCTTATGGTGTCCCACTTTCCAATGGACATGGAATCTATCAGGTACAATCGTTGAATTTAATTGAGTTGGTGAATTCAAATTTTAAAATCTAAATGGAGGGAATGGATCCCCGCACCCTTCACCTATGATCATTTCGGCATATGTAATTCAGAACACACCGAGCAACTGTCAAAGGAATAAGAGGGATTCTTAGGAACTGATCAGGAAATCTTATAGGGCATCCAAGACAATCGATTACTCCGAATAGTGAAGGGTGGTTTGGTTTGTGACTTTGAGATAAGGAAGTGTTTTGAAATCCTATTTCGAGTTCCTTCTCGTTCACTAGCTGGTCTGACGCTCAAATAGCTGGGATGTGCTACGCATGACTGGTTTCCACAACGCCGCACCTCAATTGCAATTTTTGTGCAGACAGAATGTTGTTCTGAGTATAGACTCCGAAAAAATGGATGAAGGTGAGCTTCACAGTGCGGTAGAGAATTCTGCTAAGCATATGGAACCGTTCGACGCCCAATTGATAGAGTTTTTTTGGAGTTTATTGTGAAATATACAAGATTGAGTTAGACACATTATTATACTGGTTGTGAAATATATTATTATGGTTGTGAAATATATTATGAGTTTTTTTTTAAAGTTCAATTTTCATTTTTATTTTGAATTTTGAATGAATATATTATTATACTAGTTTTAAAGATTTTTTTAGTTTTATAATTTGGAATTTTTATTTTTTAATATAATTATGTTTATTTTTTAATTTAAATTATATTGTAATTAAAAAATTTACATTTTATTTATTTAAAAAAAATAAAATAAAAACAAAAATAATAGATATAAAAAAATATTTTTATAAAAAATAAATAAAATGAAAAAATGTGATAAAAATTGAACCCACAAATTAAAAAAATGAATTATATATTTTTTATAAAATATTATAAAGTTAAGTTTAAATAAACAAACGAAAAGGGCCATCAAATCAAATATAGGTGAGTAATTCTAAAGCACTTTGAATTGACATAAAAAAAAAAAAGAGGTTTAATTAATATTAGATAAAAGAGATGAACATAGAAGTAAAGGAAGAATTCTTGAGACTAAAATTAATATAAAAGATATATAAATAAATAAATGAAAAAAGAAAAATAATAGATATAAAAAATATATTTTTATAAAAATAAAATAAAAAAATTGAACCAATCAATATAAAAAAAAATGAATTAATAAATAAACAATATTTTTTATAAAATATTATAAAATTAAGTTTAAATAAACAAAATAAAATGGCCTTGAGATATAGGTGAGTAATTTTAAAGGACTTTGAATTGATTTAAGGAAAGTTTAATTAATATTAGAGAAAAGAGATGAACATAGAAGTAAAGAGAAGAATCCTTGAACTAACATGACATAATATTGATTATGTTGTTGAGAGGGCTCTTGATAGATCCAATGGGGTATGCTCGACCAGAATGGTGACTTCTCAGCGATAGGGTGGGATCTGTGTGAGAGCTTTGGGAGAAGAGTTGACCCAGTGCCTAGGTGGCCTGGGTGCTAGAAGGAGGGAAAGGGTTTAGACTAGGGTTTAAAACCTTTAGGGGATGACCTAGAAGCTCCTAGGGTTTATGGAGGTAGCTGGTGTGAACCCAGATGGTGGCCTCACTGAAGATCAGTGGTGAAGCCAGGGGTGCCTGTTCAGACATGACGAGGCGTATAAATAAGAGTTAAGACTGTACCCGTTTTCTTTATTGTTGGATGACGTGAGAGATGGAAACGTTGGGACTGAGTTGGAGGTCCGTTCTTTTCATAGGACAGATGGTGATTGTATGAATGGCTATACGGAAAAGAAATCCATTGAAATCATTAATGAGTTTTTTGCTTGGGAAGCAGAAAGGGGAGGGGAAACGTGCGCATTAACGACCCAACTATCGCCACTAACCTCGTCGGAGGGCTTGGAGAGAGAACTTGTATGTAAGGTAGATGAGGAGAGAGGTTTGACAACTATCGCTATAGAGAAGGGGGTGGTGCATGAGTCTTTGCCTTTGAATCTGGGAGGATACTTCATGACAAGACTGGTTTAAACAGTTCTGGGAAGGTAGAGGCGGAGATTAGTAGAGGCAGAAACTGTCAGGACACTAAGGGAGGTTGTGGAGGAGAGGCAGAAACTGAGGGATGCTGATATCATAGTAATGGAATGGCTCTATTCATGTGTACATAAACATGAATCAAACTTGTTGTAATCATACTAGCTAACTGTATAAGGTTGAACATGATGAAGTAATGAGCTAATATGATATGAGACCACAACAAGCCCTCTATGAGACCTCATACATTAACTTTAGCGATCTATTACCCTTTGTATTTACACTAATATGGCACAGATACTAGTTAAAGATGGTGATCTATTACCCTTTGTATTTACACAAGCATTGGAATCACATACAAGTGTTGTGTTGATACTTAGTGCCATTGCTTTCTAGTGATATCCCATGTAGTTAATAAGAGATAAGATTAATATCACAATACGTATTGATTATGGTAAATAGGTAACACGATATCACTTTGTTGAACCTTAAGCTAAGTTGTTCTTGTATTACTGATATCATAATAATGGAATGGCTCTATTTCCCTTGTATTATAGGTTAAGTTATTGCCTTTAGTTCTTATTATATACTTCCCTTTGTAGTTAAAAGTCATGTCGTTTTCTTCATGACCCTATGTTATAGATCATACAACAACCTTTAACTGTAACTGGACAAATAGGGAAGAGGTTAGTAGTATCCTTATTCAATGGACTTACTTCCTTATAGTGATCATTGTTCCGGTACCATGATGATATTCACAATATGGAATGTTATGGAATTAATGGGAAGCAATATCATTGGCTACTACACAATGAGATATTCAAACCAATGTAATCAATAGTTCATAATCAGATACATTACTCATATCAGGAAGCTGTACTTATAGTTAGTTTTGTACTAATTTCCATATTCAAGTAATGGAAATCAATGGTAATAAGCTAAGCTAATCCACAATCAATGGTAATAAGCTAAGATAATCCACAATCAATCATGAAGGCGAAGAAGACATGTAGGAGGACACACCAGAATAACCCGACTCATATGATGGCAAGGAAATGGACCTTGGGGATCTCGACCTAAAGTCTATTTCTTCTTCCTACCAACAACAAGACTTGAATTCAATCGCTGAGCAATAGGCTCAGCTTCTGAAGGACTCGCCTTATATGTACATGAAGTAGCAGGAGGCCTTGCCCTTATCTAGAACCTTGCTAAAATAACTTTGTCCAACTTCTTTACCACCAAGCACTTCCTCACAGCTAGCTTCTAGCTTGTATGGTCCTATCAAACTCACTTTCTCACTAATTTTTATGGCCCCAACTCTATCCCTGACAAGCTTCATTTTCTTGACTCCATTCCAAAGATCCTTTCTATGTGGTGGAACTTGCAAAGAAAAGATATGGGATTTAGTCACTTGGAAAAGCTCAGTCTCCCTAGTCGCAAATGAGGACTCATTCTCAAAGATCCAGATGTCCCCATCTCATTTCGTATATGCGCATATAGAAAATTAGGTAGCTTCTGTATATGCGCATATACAGAAGCCCACCACTTTCATATATGCACATATATTGAAGATGATTTCCGTATATGCACATATACAAAAGACAAACACTTCCATATATGCACATATATGGAAGTCAACCACTTCAGTATATTCACATATACGGAAGGTGGACGGTGGCTTCCGTATAGGCGTCGACTTCCATATATGTGCATATAAAAAATCTGGCCACTTCCGTATATGCGCTTATACATAATCTGTCACCTTTTGTATATGCGCATACACGAAAGTCGACCACTTCCGAATATGCAGAAGTGGTCAGATTTCATATATGCGTATATACGAGAGTGGTCAGCTTCTGTATACGCGCATATACGTAAGCGATCAACTTCTGTATATGATCCAGGTGGATATCGGTGGCCACCCACCTTTTCCAGCTGGCTCAAAACAACTTTCTAGCAATTTTGATAATTTACTATTTTTAGCAGTTTTTTGGGTCTTGAACTTCTGGAGCCGTTTTGAGGCCCTAAATGACGTTTTTTGGGGTATGTTGAGTCACAAGATTTCATCATGAAATCTTGTGCAACTGTTGTATTCCTCGGATAGATATTTCCAATGGGCTATCATACGCCTAAAACGAAGATCGTATGCAAAAGTTACGCCCCTGGGAAGTTGATGTACTGACTTGCCCAAACGGGGCCCACATGACTTTTGGCGCTTCATCTCCTAGGGTTAGGTTTTTGGATGTTTAGGGTTTTTGAAACTCCTATTTATTGTAAAAAGGCCTTGAGAGCCTCATTGTAATCATCTTCTTGCGAATGAGCGCAACTGTCACATCTCTTCTCATAGATAAGCTGCCACCATTCCAACAAGCTTGTTTTCCGCTGCATTTTACAGTTTCATCTTATTTCCTTATTGAATAGATAACCAGTTTCACTGTATCTATGTTATTTTGTGTTAAGCATCTGGTAATAATCTGTACTCATTTCGTTCTGCTCATAAAATCCATATCAGTGGTATCAGAGCGGTTTGCTCCTTGTCATCTTAATGCATGTCCTCAACGAGGTCAGATTACAAAGATTTGGGTCTCTAGCTTGTTTCTCTTGAGGACAAAATCTCTTGCACACCCAAGTGACCTCTCATGGAAGGAGAAAAGAAAGATGACGGGACAGGAGATCCTTTCAAACTGTTGATTGAGGAAGCCCTCACGCAATAGAGGAACGAGATGATGGATAATTTTGTGCAAATCCTTCGGCGATTACTAACAGACGACGCATCTTCTTCGAGCGGAGGCACCGCCCCCTTCAAGGTACAAATAAACTTCGATATTCCTATATATGAAGGTCAGATAGACGCAAATGCTGTAGACAAGTGGTTGAATCTACTAGAAGGGTATTTCTCTATCAATAACTTTTCGAATAGAGAAAAGATTACTTTTGCGCTCCTCAAAGCCGTTCCCCATGTCAAAGTTTGGTGGGAAACTTTCTGTGAGCAAAAGGAAACATAGGAAACTTCATTATTTACAGTCACGGCCACCTGGGAATCCTTCAGGGATGCTATTAAGGAACAATACTACCCTGTCAGAAGTTATGACGACTTGTATACCAAATGGACCACACTGCGGCAAGAAAGAGACCAAGCAGTGCCAGATTTCACAAATATCTTCCATACCTTGCGTACCAAGTTAGGTATCAAATATTCAGAGAGACATCTGGTGCTCAAGTATCGTGGTGCTCTGCATAGATACATCCAGACCGAAATGGAATTTTTGGACATCTCATCCTTGGGCGCGACCTACCGATATGCTGTCAAAATCGAGCAGAAGCTCAAACAAAAGACACGACAATTTGGGTCGGGGAACCCCTCACAACAAAATCCAAGAAAGGGTGGCCCCAACCCACAGAACAAAGGACAGAGAAAAGATGTACAGTATCAGGACAACCAGTCCAAGCCGCAAGCAAAGAAGGACACCGGAAAGACAAAGAAAGATATCGGGAAGTGGTGCGACTTCCATACGAGCCCTTGGCATAACACTGCTGACTGTCGTTCAAAGCAGACGTTGATGGATGAAGTGAAAGCCTTTGAATCAGATGCGGGTTCTGACTCTGAGTCAGAACCAGAAAGGGGAAGACAGATCATTGATGTGGAACCCAGTGCCACTGTTGCTACCACCAAGCTCTAGCATGGTGAACTAGTCTAGCTAGAAGAACGAGAGCGCCTCTTCCATTCCCAAATGTGGGTAAAAGGAACCCCACTGCACTTCATTGTTGATAGTGGTAGCCAGAAGAACCTCATCTCAGCAGAGGTCATCAAGTGGCTGGCCCTGCCGACAACGCCGCACCCACAACCCTACACCATTGGATGGCTCCGCCAAGGAAGCGATCTCCGCATTAGCCAAAAGTGTCGACTATCGTATGACATCAAGCCCTTCAAAGATGAGGTATTGTGTGATGTTGCTCCTCTCAAAGTTTGTGATGTTATTTTGGGCCAACCTTATTTATGGAAACGTCATGCTGTATATGAGTCTAGGCCTCGTAATGTTATTATTACTTTGAACAAGAAATTGTACAGGATACCCTAGGTTGTCCCACCTAGTGCTATTTCCTTGATCTCTGCTAAGCAATGCAGGAAGGTTATCTCTCAGACGGGGAAGTTTGTCTTCTTCGTGATCCACTCTCAGAATGAGAGAAAAATCACATCCACATCCAGGGTCTCTGCGGCCAACCTCTCCAAACAGCAGAAGCAAGTAGATAAGGTCGTGGAAGAATACTTAGATATCTTCTCCTTTCCTACCGGGGTACCTCTGCGATGCCAGGTCAAGCACCCCATCGATCTGACCCCTGACACACCGCTGCCCAATGGGCCAGTCTATCGTCGCTCTCTGTTAGAGAATGAGGAGATCAATCGACAGATCCAAGAATTTCTCCACAAGGGGCACATCCATCCTAGCTCATCACCTTGCGGGAGCCCAATCATGATGGTACAGAAGAAAGATGGAACCTGGTGACTTTGCATTAATTATCAGGCTCTGAATAAAATCATAGTCAGAAATCGGTACCCGATTCCCCGAATCGACGACCTCCTTGATCAACTCATGGGGGCCAAATACTTCAGTAAGATTGATCTGAAGTCTGGCTACCACCAAGTCCCGATAGAACAAACAGATGTATGGAAGACCACCTTCAAGTCAAAGGAAGGCCTTTTTGAATGGTTGGTCATGCCCTTTGGTCTGACAAATGCTCCAGCCACTTTCATGAGGATGATGGACGATATCCTGTGACCATTCACCAATACTTTTGTAGTGGTGTATCTTGATGACATTCTCATTTACAACAAGTCTTGGGCCGAACACTTGTAGCATATTCAGCAGGTTCTGCACACCCTGCGACAACACAAGCTATATGCCAACTTGGAAAAATGATCCTTCGGCATGGACAAGGTCCATTACCTAGGCTACATCATTGATCAACATGGTGTACATGTGGATCCAGCCAAGATCCAAGTCATCCGTGACTGGCCAGCCCCAACCAAACTCACTGAGCTTCGGAGCTTCTTGGGCCTTGCCAATTTCTACCGCAGGTTTGTGTTGGGATTCTCCCATATTGCATGGGCCCTCAGCCAAATAACCAGGGGTGGTGGTAAGGAAAAATTTGCATGGGGCCAACCCCAAAAACAAGCGTTCGATGATTTGAAGCAACGCTTGTGCTCAGCCCCAGTACTTTCACTACCAGACCTACAACAACCCTTTGAGATTAAGACTGATGCTTCAGACTATGCTGTGGGTGTCGTTCTCACGTAGCACGACTACCTCGTGGCCTATCATAGTGCAACACTATCAGATGCTGTCCGTAAGTACCCTACTTACGAAAAAGAAATGTACTCCATTGTGCAAGCCTGCCGCTAGTGGAGACATTACATCATTGAGAGGATCTAACACATCCACCAACAGGTTTAGGATATCCTACAGAAGTCTAATGACAAGTACAAGCAACGCCATGATCAACATCGGGTTCCACATAAGTTTCAGGTGGGCGACAAAGTTTGGTTGCACTTGCAGAAAGAACGCCTTATAGGACCCCATAGGAAGCTTTTCCCACTCCGATATGGGCCGTACACCATCACCAAGGCTGTGGGGGATAATGCTTTTGTGCTCAACATTCCTCCTTTCCTTGGCCTGAACCCAGTGTTCAACGTGGACCTCCTTCGGCCTTATTTCCCACCATTATTGGACACCTCAGATGTAGCAGAACAGTTGACACCAACAGAGCTCAACCCCGATTGCATACAACAGGCATCCAGTGATCAGATTCTAGACACACAGATCAAGGGCACTCGACAACAAAGGATCCAACTTTATCGAGTCGTCAAAGAAAGGCATCTCCTGCACCAAGGCAAGTGGCTCACTCGGGGCCAAATTCAGCAGAAATTCCTCATCTGATGGGGGAACTCAATGCAATGGAGACCATTGCATCCTAAGGATGGAGGATTGATCCAGGTGGATATCGGTGGCCACCCACCTTTTCCAGCTGGCTCAAAACAACTTTCTAGCAATTTTGATAATTTATTATTTTTAGCAGTTTTTTGGGTCCTGAACTTCTGGAACCATTTTGAGGCCCTAAATGACATGAAACTGTTGTATTCCTTGGATAGATCTTTCCAATGGGCTATCATACGCCTAAAACGGAGATCGTATGCAAAAGTTACGACCCCGGGAAGTTGATGTACTGACTTACCCAAACGGGGCCCACATGACTTTTGGCGCTTCATCTCCTATTGTTAGTTTTTTGGATGTTTAGGGTTTTTGAAACTTCTGTTTATTGTAAAAATTCCTTGAGAGCCTCATTGTAATCATCTTCTTGCGAATGAGCACAACCGTCACATCTCTTCTCAGAGATAAGCTGCCACCATTCCAACAAGCTTGTTTTCCGTTGCATTTTACAGTTTCAACTTATTTCCTTATTGAATAGAAAGCCAGTTTTACTGTATCTTTGTTATTCTGTGTTAAGCATCTGGTAATAATCTGTAGTCATTTCATTCTGCTCATAAAATCTGGATCAGTATATGCGCATATACAGAAGCTGACCATTTCCATATATGCGCATATACAGAAGCCAACCATTTTTGTATATGTGCATATATGGAAGCTGAACGCTTCTGTATATGCACATATACAGAAATGGTCAGATTTCGTATATGTGCATATACGAAAGTGGTCAACTTTTGTATTTGCGCATATACAGAAGTTGACCACTTCGTATATGCACATATACAGAAGATAACCACTTTCGTATATGCGCATATACGGAAGCCGACCACTTCCGTATAAGCACGTATACGCACATATATGGAATTTGACCACTTTTGTATATGTGCATATACGACACATATACGGAAGCTGACCACTTCCATATATGAACATATACGGAAGTGGTAAGCTTCCGTATATGCGCATATAAGAAGTGGTCAACTTCCGTATATGTGCATATACGACACATATTCAAAAGTTTACCACTTCCGTATATGCGCATATACGAAAATGGTCAACTTTCATATATGTGCATATACGGAAGACGACCACATTCATATATGCGCATATACGCAAGTGGTCAGCTTATGTATATGCACATATAGGGAAGTGGTCGACTTCTGTATATGCAGATATACGGAAATGGTCGGCTTTCGTATATGTGCATATACGGAAGCGATCAACTTCCGTATATGCGCATATACGGAAATGGTTGGCTTCCGTATATGTGCATATACGGAAGCCGACCATTTCCATATATGTGCATATACAAAAGCCGACCATTTCCATATATGCACATATATAAAAGCCGACCATTTTCGTATATGTGCATATACGACAACCGATCATTTCCGTATATGCGCATATACGAAAGCTGATTATTTCCGTATATGTGCATATACGGAAGTTGTCAACTTTCGTATATGCACATATACAGAAATGGTCGGCTTTCGTATATGTGCATATATGGAAGTGGTCAACTTCCGTATATGCGCATATGCATAACTGACCATTTCCGTATATGAGCATATATGGAAGCCGACAGAAGTTGACCACTTCCGTATATGCACATATACGGAAGCCAACCATTTCCATATATGCACATATACAGAAGTGGTCAACTTTCTTATATGTGTCGTATATGCACATATATGAAAGTTTTCCACTTTTGTATATACGCATATACAGAAGTGGTCAACTTCCGTATAGTCAATTTCCGTATATGTGCTATGCACATATATGGAAGTTGACCACTTCCGTATATGAGCATATACGGAAGTTGACCACTTCCATAAATGTGCATATACGAAAATGGTTGGCTTATGTATATGTGCATATACAGAAATGATCGGCCTCCGTATATGCGGATATACAGAAGCGATCAACTTTCGTATATGCGCATATATGGAAATGGTCGGCTTTCGTATATGAGCATATACAAAAATGGTCAACTTCCGTATATACGCATATACAAAAGTTGACTGCTTCCACCAACACTAACACCAACAAATCTTCCAACGATCACCTGCAATGTCTGTAAAGTAACAATGGAATGAAAGGACGATCATATATAATGTATGCTTTTGATCGAAATATCTTTCGACCGAATTTTTTTTTCGGCCGAAGTATTTGCTGCCGGCAAAAAAAAACCGGCTACCATTTTTATTACACGAAAGTTGAGGATGTCGTTCGTGCATTGTTCGAATTGACGTGCAATGTTTCGGCCGAAAAGTGTACATTAAAAAGTGATTCTAACAATTTTTCCGCCCCCATTCTCATGAAAGTGTTACCCACCTTCATGGTGTTACCCTGTGTCCCTTATTTTTTCTATGATGCATCCATGTTCACTTTCCTTTGACCATTCACCAATGTGAAACTTGTGGTGGACTTTTTAATCAACTTTATCCATGCACAACTGGTTTCCTCAAATAATCCGAAATCTTTTAATGGTCTCCGATAACTATCTTCATAATTCCAAAGCACCAATCCCTATTATAATTTTAAAGCACCAATTTCCTCTCTATTTTTACTCAACTCTATCTCCCATTTCTCTAAAAGTCATATTTCCTTTCTCATTATGAAGTTGGCTTGATCTATTTAGGTTTTGCATTAAATTCAACTTTTGTTGCATTCAATAGTAGATAAGGGTTGCATGTGAATTATTAGTCCCTCTTATAACATGGATACATTCAAAACCATGGAGGGGATGCATGTGTCTTATTAAAAGGCACTCAAAATATGTAAGTTTTTTTGTTGTCAATATATTTGTAAACAATTTTTTAATTCTTGGAGTTTAGGGTCATTTGTTCAATCAACTTAGTATATTGTAATTGATAGATTATCAAGATATTTTCTTGGAGATAAATAATGACAATTGTGTTGATTTATATTATAAGTTTTCTTTAAGAATTTTTTTCTTTAAACTTATAAATGAATCAAATAAAAATGTTATCTTTTCCATGGAGGAGGAAATACTTTATCTCAACCAAATATGCAATAAATGGGGGAAGCAATGGAGATATGGACAAGCTTGCATTGATAATCTAAAATTTCTAAGCTCCATTGGCAAGAATGACAAGACCTCTCTAGGCCCCAACAAAAGTGATGAATAGAGTCGAAGGACAACTACTCGATACCTTAGATTAATGTAAGAATTTTTGTTTGGAATGAAAGGTCATAGAGTATCCACAATAGGGAAACTCAAAAATTAAGAAATGGTATTACATAATTTGAAATTGCCTGTAGAAATCCCACAAATTGTGTCTTGATAGATAATGACTATAGTCGAACTATAAATTATGTAATACACCATGGGAATTTCCCTATTAATTATTATTCCATCATGCTTACTCATTCTATTGATGTTTTTGAAGGAATACTTCCATCATAATGTTATCTCATTAATATGGTTGCATGCTGATAGGGGGAAGAAGTCTATGGAGACAAAAATATTGCATTAGAGGGCAGTAGTACAAGTTCATGATGTGCACAATCCACCAACTTTCACATTGGTCCTCAAATTCCACAAGTGATATATTGTAATGTTCCCCACCTCTTGATAAAGAGGTGATGAGGAGACTCAGTGGCCTAGGCATCCCCACTAGGCCATAGTCTCACACTGAAGGGGAAGGTCAACTAGACTAAGGTTATATTCTTAAGTTGACTTGACGAAAAAGGTTAAAAGGAGTAAAAGATAACTCAATAAAAGAATAGAAGTTAACCCTGGGAGTTAATCTAACTCAACAGAGAAATAGAAGGAAAAGTATAAGTAGAAGGCTGGGGTGCACCTATTATTCATTCTGGATTTTGGTATTTGCTTGTTATTTCTCTTGAGCATACAATTTGGGGGTTTTGCTGTACAAACCCTTATGAGCAACTCAGTGGTGAAAGACCCACTCACTTGTTCCGTAGCTTGGTCTCGGGGATGAAAGACTCCACCCACACCATTCTACACTCATCACACTTCCACCTATCGATTCAGAAAAGCAGGGCCATACTGTTTATGAGTTTCCAGCAAGGGCACATCATCATCTAAAGAAGGGTTCGATCCAACTGATTAGGAGAGCCTTTGGTCATTCCAGCACTTGGGTTTTACTTGTGGGGTCTCAACCATCATTTTGAGGGTTTTTCCGGAGAGTTATCACCATTGGATCTTTAGCTTCAGATTGGGACGACTTGGAGGCAAGAGGACGTCCTGTGATTCAATCTTTCTCAGATATAGGGAGATATACTTGGAATTTGGGTTTGAAACTTCTCATACGAGTTTCCCATAGCCTGATCTACATTCTTGGAGACTTTCGGAGCATTTGGAGGTCTCCTTCATCAGGGCCGAGTTATCTAGGGTTTCAGGCTTCCAGGAGGGCACAACTTCATTTTAGGATTCAATGTTTGGAGGGGGTTGCCTTAGCCTTTCAACTTGAGACTTTAGGAGGGGGTTACTGTCACCTGGATCTATCTTTTGACATATATTGGACTCATTTGGAGTCTTCCTACAATTGGGCTGAATTATTGAGGGTTTCAACTATCTACTAGAGCGTGGCATCTTCCAGACTGAGGAGCTTGGGATTCACACAACCCATATCTACTTGCCTTAGTCTTCATCTCTCATCCAGCCTTTGGAGGCTTATTTTATATCGACAGAGCATTTTTTAGCAGCTCGTATTTCTTATCTATTGGGCCATCTGAGGATTATTCCAGATCTGCCCTCTATTGTATCTGTTCCATGCTTCTTATAATAAAAGGTCAGATCTTTGCTTGTGTTCTCTATATCTTGAATGTATTGTGATCTTTCATGTGTTGGATGAATCTTGTATAAATACCACTTAATAACTGGACAACTCAATAAGTCACCTGCACATCAAACACAACAATGGTAGTTAGTGATTTCAAGCGAAAAAATTGGCTTGGGATCATTATAGTGGTATCAGAGCTTTGATCCTCCAAACCTGTGGAGGGATCGATGCATGTAGAGGTACAGTGGAATCTTTATGGGTAGAAGGAAGAAACCAAGCAGTGAAACAGAGGCCGAAATGGAAGGGTCAAGGGATGACCGTGAGCCTCAAGGCTTGGCCTTCTTGGCAGCGGAATTTGGCAAGTTCCAACAGACCATAAATCTCACGGAGAGAAAATTGGTCCACCATTTAGAGGAGAACCAGGAAACCAATAGAAGGGGACAGGTCGAAATTTCTAAAACCTTGAAGAAGGTTGATGAGAATCTGAAGAAGATTGATGAGAACCAATCCCGGATAACTGATCTTTTGATGCAAATGACCCATCAAGGGAAGGACCCTGAGACGTATGGGAATAAGGTGGCTGGTGGATCCGGTGGATTCCATGGTGAGATCAGATATAACCCGGAGAAAGCTCCCAGATCCAAAGGAATTCAGCGAGGAGGCACATCCAATGGTTAGATGGGTAGCAGGGTCAACCCTAGGCCATACATGCCCACGTTCACAAATGAACAACTAGGCCGACATTTGGGTAGCAGGGCTAACCCGAGGCCATACATGCCCACATTCATAGATGAGCAAGGGAAACAGGAACATGTGGATGACTTTGTTGAACAAATGACAAGATGTACTAAGGAGTACTACAGTTTGGATATGACGATTCAAAAGCAGATGTCCCTGGAACAATATTGCCAACTCAAGTTCAGAAATCAACCTAGGTCGAACCACAGGGGCAACTTTGAGTTTGAATGAAGATCAGGGAAGATAGAGATTCCGTACTTTGATGGTACGACCAATATGACATCACAAGCATGGCTGCAAAAGCTGGATACCTACCTGCAGCTTAACCCCATGAGGGAGATGGAAGACATCAGGTTTGCCACTATGTACTTGGATGGAAAGGCTCATGATTGGTGGTATCATGGACTCACCACATTAGGCCACAATCAAATAGTATCCTACCCAGAATTTACTCAGAGACTCATTGATAGGTTTGATCAAGGGGATCCTGAGCTACACTTCCGGGAGCTCACACAACTCAAACAAACTAGCATGACTGAGGTGTATATTGAAGAATTTTAGAGGTTGGCAGTAATGGTGCAAGACATTTCTCCAACCAGACTCATGATGCTCTTCACTAAGGCGTTGATGGAACCCTTGAAGGGTTGGGTAAAGGCCTTCAAGCCTACCAACCTATAGGAGGCTATCTTGAAGACGAGGGATCTGGGACCAGCTGCTAATCCAAAATTCATACCCAGACCACCTCTTAACAATGGTGGAAGAGATCAAAGGCCTCCAATGAACCAAGGAGGACGTGACCCAAGGGGTTTTGACAGGGGCCATGACAGAGTGGATGAGAACATCAGGAGGGAGTTGAGAAGGAAGCAACTTTGCTTCACTTGCAAAGAACCATGGAACCCAGCACACAAATGCATGGGCCGTGGTCAAGTGCACTACATTGAGGTCACTTCAGATAACGAGGAGGAAGAAGAGGTCGGCCATATATAGAACATGGAGGCCGAAACCATTGAGACAGAAGAGGAGCAGATCACAGGATAGGACAATATGGCCACTTTGGCATCTATCAGTGGAGTGCCCAAGTATAACACCTTCCGAATGAGGGGGGTCTTATAGGGACAAAGGGTTTCGGTTTTGATTGATGGAGGAGCTTCCCACAACTTCATTGATTCATCATTACTGAAAAGAAGGCACATACCCACAGTAGAATTTGAAGGGTTCAAGGTGGAGGTAGCAGGTGGAGGCACTATGCCCTGCAACAGATACATTCCAGGAATGAAGCTTACCTTGGGTAGGCATGAGCTGATACAGGGCGTCTATGTCATGGACCTTCCGGATACCAACATCATCCTTGGAGTTCAATGGCTCAACACATTGGGGCCTATCACCACCAACTACAAAACCATGGAAATGTCATTCACAGAGGAGGGTGGACGAAAGGTAGTGCTTCGAGGCATGACAGGGAATGCTGCAAAGGTAGTCATGGCCAAGAGGATGGAGGCCATCTTCCAGAGAGATGAGATAGTATACACAACAGAATGCAGGATTGTAACATGTATGGATGAGTAGGGAAAAGTTCACTACACACCAGAGATCAAAGAAATCCTTGACAGGCACCACAAGGTGTTTGGGCCTATTCCTCCAGGGGTACCACCAGATAGGGGGTTTGAGCACATTATTGAGCTAGCGGAAGGGGCCAAACCAGTCATTACCACACCATACAAACATCCCAAGAAGTACAAAGATGAGATAGAGAAGGCCATCAAGGAACTTCTGGACATGGGGCACATCAGGCCCAACACTAGCCCTTTTGCTTCTTCAGTAGTGCTGGTGAAGAAGAAAGATGGCACTATGAGGATGTGCATTGACTTCAGGGCCTTGAATAAAAAGACCATCAAAAACAGGTACTCGATACCAAGGATTGATGAACTGTTGGACGAATTGCATGGGGCCATCTACTTCACTAAGATTGACCTTCATTCTGGTTATCATCAGATCAAGATGAGGGAGGAAGACATCTCAAAAACAACTTTTAAATGTCATTACGACCATTATGAGTTTTTGGTGATTCCCTTTGGGTTAACCAATGCCCCTGCTATGTTCCAATCATGTATGAACCATGTGTTCAACAAACAACTGAGGAAGCACCTGTTGGTGTTTTTTGATGACTTACTTATCTACAAAAAGACGTGGGAGGAGCATCTCAGGCATGTGGATAAGATTTTTTCAATCATGGAGGAACAATCACTGTATGCTAAGGAGTCCAAATGAGAGTTTGGAATGACAGAGGTCCTCTATTTAGGACACATCATCGGGGCAAAGGGGGTACAAGTACATCAGGAGAAAATAAAAGCCATCATGGAATGGCCTACTCCTAAGAAACTCACAGAATTGAGAGGATTTCTGGGCATGTGCACGTATTATAGGAAGTTTGTCAAAGGATTTTCTCAGTTGTGTGCACCCTTGACCAATTTGACTAAGAAAGGAGCCTTCAAGTGGGACGAGGAGGCTCAAATAACGATGGATAAGATGAAGAAAGTGATGAGTACGTGCCTAGTCTTAGCCCTTCCATATTTCAACCTCCCTTTTACCTTGGAGTGTGATGCCTCCGGGGAAGGAATAGGGGCCGTACTGATGTAGAAGAGGCACCCTCTTGCCTATGAGAGTCGGAAACTCAGGGGTCCCAAGCTACTCTACAACATTTATGACAAAGAAATGCTGGCTATCATGCATGCACTAGCCAAATTCCGACAATACTTGGTAGGTGCCCGGTTTGTGGTCAAGTCAAATCATAACAGTCTCAAATATCTATTGGAGCAGAAATATTTGAATGACAGGCAACATAAATGGGTAAGCAGAATATAGGCCTATGACTTTGACATTGAATTTGTCAAAGGGAAGAACAATGTGGTGGCTGATGCGTTATCCAGGAGGCCATCCATCTTTGCCATGACAGGGGTATCAGTTGACTGTAAAGACCATCTGGTGATGGAGTATGCAAAGGATCAGTTCGCATGCCAACTATTGGATAGGCAGGTACAAGATGATAATTTCAAGGTTATGAATGACCTCATCTACTACAAGGACCGAATCTTTTTGGTTCTTGAATCAGCCTTCAAGGCTAAGGTATTGCAGGCGTACCATGACTCACCAATGGCAGGACACCAAGGGATCAACAAGACGTACAGGAAGGTGAGAGAAAGGTTCTCATGGAAAGGCCTCAAGGAGGATGTGATTAAGCACGTCAAGGAGTGTACTACATGTCAGGAGAACAAGGATGAGCACACGCACCCAGTAGGACTACTACAAACCTTACCCATTCCATAGCACAAATGGGAGAGCATATCCATGGATTTCATCACCGGGTTGCCAAAGACACAAGGGAAGGACTACATTTTTGTAGTAGTGGACAGGTTGACAAAGTTCGCACGCTTATTTTCCATAGCTATTGACTTCAGTGCAACACAGGTGGCTGAACTGTTCTTTAGGGAGATTTTCAGGTTGCACGGCCTACCCAAGACCATTGTTAGCGACAGGGATAACAGGTTCATGAGTACATTTTGGCAGGAATTATTCAGATTGGTTGGTACAACTTTGACCCCTAGCACCAGCTATCACCCTCATATGGACGGACAGATAGAGATAGTCAACAAGTGGGTGGAAAGCTACCTCAGAAATTATGTGGCAGGACAATAGAAAGCGTGGGCCAGATGGTTTCACTTAGGAGAATATTGCTACAGCACCACCCAACATACGTCCATAGGCATGTCACTATTCAGGGCCTTGTATAGCTACGATCCTTTATCTTTTGGGGAGATTGATTTCGGTGACAACAGGGCACCTATGGTACAGGATTGGATACAACAGAGCCAAGACATTCTCAGGGAGCTGAAGGATCATATACAGAGAGCATAGAACCAACAAAAGGTCCAAGCATACAAGCACATATTTGATTGTACTTTTGAGGTTGGTGACTTGGTCTACCTAAGGCTCCAACCATACAGGCAGGCTTCCATAAAAAGGAGCAGAGAGGATAAACTAAAACCACGTTTCTTTGGGCCCTACAGAGTCAGCAGGAAGATAGGGGCTGTAGCTTACGAGCCGGAGCTTCCACAGGGCATCAAAATACACAATGTCTTCCATGTCTTCTGCCTTAAGAAAGCCCTCGACCAACACATCACACCCATTGAGGTATTACCTCCCATGGATGAGGAAGGACAACTTGTTTTGATTCCAGAGGAGATATTAGAGGTCCGAGAGAAGAGGCTCAGAAACTGAAGCATCAAGGAGTACCTGATCAGATGGAAGGATTTACCCATTGAGGATGCCACATGGGAAAAGGAGCACGTGGTAAGAGAAGCAGGTTTGGAATTGATTAAGGAAAAGCAATTTCTAGCAGGGGAGACTGTAATGTCTCCCACCTCTTGATAAAGAGGTGATGAGGAGACTCAGTGGCCTGGGCATCCCCACTAGGCCATAGTTTCACACTGAAGGAGAAGGTCAACTAGACTAAGGTTATATTCTTAAGTTGAATTGAGGAAAAAGGTTAAAAGGAGTAAAAGATAACTCAATAAAAGAATAGAAGTTAACCTTGGGAGTTAATCTAACTCAACAGAGAAATAGAAGGAAAAGTATAAATAGAAGGCTAGGAGGCACCTATTATTCATTCTGGATTTTGGTATTTGCTTGTTATTGCTCTTGAGCATACAGTTTGGGGTTTTTTCTGTACAAAACCTTGTGAACAACTCAGTGGTGAAAGACCCACTCACTTGTTCCGCAGCTTGGTCTTGGGGATGAAAGACTCCACCCACACAATTCTACACTCAACACACTTCCACCTATCGATTCAGAAAAGCAACAGGGCCGTACTGTTTATGAGTTTCCAGCAAGGGCGCATCATCATCTAAAGAAGGGTTCGATCCAGCTGATCAGGAGAGCCTTTGGTCATTTCGACACTTGGGTTTTACTTGCGGGGTCTCAACCATCATTTTGAGGGTTTTCCCGGAGAGTTATCACCATTGGATCTTTAGCTTCAGATTGGGATGGCTTGGAGGCAAGAGGACGTCCTGTGATTCAGTATTTCTCAGATCTAGGGAGATCTACTTGGAATTTGGGTTTGAAACTTCTCATACGGGTTTCCCATAGCCCGATCTACATTCTTGGAGAGTTTTGGAGCATTTTGAGGTTTCCTTCATCATGGCCAAGTTATCTAGCGTTTCAGGCTTCCAGGAGGGCGCAGATTCATTTGAGGATTCGGTGTTTGGAGGGGGTTACCTTAGCCTTTCAGCTTGAGACTTTAGGAGGGGGTTACTGTCACCTGGATCTATCTTTTGACAGAGTTTGGACTTATTTGGAGTCTTCCTACAGTTGGGCCAAATTATTGAGGGTTTCAACTATCTACTAGAGCGTGACATCTTCCAGACTGAGGAGCTTGGGATTCATACGGCCTAGATCTACTTGCCTTAGTCTTCATCTCTCATCCAGCCTTTGGAGGCTTATTTTGTATCGACAAAGCATTTTGTAGTAGCTCGTATTTCTTATCTATTGGGTCATCTGAGGATTATTCCAGATCTGCTCTCTATTGTATCTGTTCCATGCTTCTTATAATAAAAGGTCAGATCTTTGCTTGCGTTCTCTATATCTTGAATGTATTTTGATCTTTCATGTGTTGGATGAATCTTGTATAAACACCACTTAATAACTGCACAACTCAATAAGTCACCTTCACATCAAACACAACAGTGGTAGTTAGTGGTTTCAAGCGAAAAAATTGGCTTGGGATCATTACATATATTAGTTCAACACCCATTTTAATCATGAAGTGGAAGCAATACTTATTTAATGTCGCTTGTTGTTAGGTTAATCCCCTGTCCATATGACATGACGTCGATGATTTTATGGTTTTCTAATTGAAGAGATCTATATTGTTGTCTAATGTAAATTTGTTGCGCATTCAATTTTAAATTAAAACATATTTCCTATCTACAAATTTTATAAATAAATTATATCAATCAATTTAAAATATAGATCATTTCAGTCATGCATTTATTTGTGGCCTTGAATGTTATAAGTACTTCTTTAGAGTAACATGTCTCGGCTAGGTATGCTCCTTATTGAGCTTCTTCATTGTTCCTCATCTCATTGTTCTGGTGCTTCCTATTTATTTTCTTCTTCTTTGTCATTCTTTTAGGTTACTTTTCCGTTGGGACATGTTTTCACCTCCCCCTTGTCATCTTTACATATTGTATTCCTTGCAGTGCCATGAACAACTTTTCCCTTTAGTGGATATTGATATCTCAATTAAAATTAAAATCAAATTGAACTTTAATATTGAAACCTCAAAACATATTAATATTCACTTTTAAACTAACCGCACGATAGCATCCAATCCATACATCGTATGACTGTACGACCCAATTTTTCTTTTATTAATTTTGTCTTTACTCGCAGCTGCAAATCTGTTCCGGTAGACTTGTCTTCTTGTTTCCTATCTCGATCCTTCGTAATATGGTTTTTCCTTTAGAGAATCGGCTTTGATACCATGTTAAAATTCCTGAACCTAGAACTCGATTGTTAATTCCGAGTAAAAAACACATTTCACTTAATCACAATTCAACTAAGTTCTTAATGAATAAATATTTAGCGAAAGCAAATAAATCAGGAAACCGTAAAAGACAATTGCACACAAGATTTTGGGTAACCAACTCATGGAAAAACCCTCGCGGGAAAACCAGTTCTATGAGATTTTATTATTAGTTGGGGCTCTTGTCCTGGGAAAATGACCATATGAGGAAATTACAATTACAACAATTAGCCTAGCCTCACAGACCTCAATGCTGCTAAAACCCTTGCTGTCACTTTGTCCATTTCCCTCATATCCTTGCACTTTATAATATTGATATTAGACCAAATCAAACCCTAAGCCAAAACCCTAGATCTCATCTAAAGTGATCAAATGCTGAGATTTAATATCACTTTCACTTAAGATCTAACTGCTATGACTTAATTTAATTTTCACTTAAGTTACTAAAGTCAATAACTTAGGATTTTAACTTAATTAACTTCGATTAATTACAAAAGGTCTTTCATTTACACAAAACGAACTCCTAAGTTTCTAAGAGGAATTATATGACTTCCACTTGTTAGACACACGCCAACGTGGTGTTATGAGGGAAATCTCTCTATGGCTAGGGTAAACTACAACATACATAAATGACTGCAGAAATCAATTCCATCCCAAAGACATGCTATATAAACCAATATGCAAGAAAGATTAGCACAATCCATTAATACACATAACAAATACGCCCATGGATAATAACGCATATATTTGCAAGATATCAATTGGACAGGAAATGAGTATTTCTATTAATAAATGATTAGCAGAAGTGAAAATATTACAGACTTCCATGTCGATACGGTTCAGAACTGAGAAACTAAGTTCCTTCCAGCTGAGCCTCCACCACTTCAATCCTCCACCAAAGACAAGCTCATAAGAGAGAAACAATGAGGTTCTCAATCAATAAGGGAAGATCTTGGGGGTTGAAAACTGTGTTCAGACTTAAAGGACAAAGGGATGCAGACTCAATATGAAGTAAATAATTTCTCCAGAGTAACTTTGCTCTCAATGTTGAATTCTTTCTCATTTTCCATTGCTCGGAATTGACACATTTATAGCCTTCAAAATGGAACTTAAGGGTCGATTCAGAAGGTTTCCAGTATATGGAAGGCCAAGGATCATAGATCTCTTGTTGTGACATGGAAACCTGACACTAATTTTCATTTTCTGGCACAAATCCCAATTTACGCGGGCTGTAGTGGAGCATCTTGCGTATACACATGTTGTATAGTAGGAAAGATGCGTACATGTGAACAAATATTTATTTTTGGCTCTGGATTTTATAAACAGGGAAGATAAGTCTGCATGGGGAAATGGAAAAAGGCCTTCTGGGCAAGATTGCATAGGGTGAGGCACATATTTCTGTAACAGATGACCCCTAATGTGTGAGGTCAGAAGAGTATCTATGATAGCCAAAATACATTATGAATAACCTAGAAGTGGAGTGGTAGGGAACTGGCTGGACGAACTAGTTGCTCATTACATTCTGCATTGACTTTGCATACATGGCTGCCAATAAAATTGCACTGCAGATCCATGTGAAAATATACCAAACAAGTGTCTGTGGCCATGAATAGGCAAATACAAATGTGGTTACATGCCAATAGATGTCATAGTCATGAACAAGGCCCAGTATAACTAGTCTCAAAACCAATCTGAAGATATCTGTATACCTTGGAGTACAATCTGATCTCCATGATCTTTGAAGTCATATAGGTACTAGTCCAATATAGGTACTAGTCCAATGAAGAGGAAGCAACAACTTAGGAAAGATGCGGCCGCATAGTGATGTCTTCAAGTATTATACATAATCCGCCAAGGGTGCAAGTCTACAACATATGAATAAAGGAGTTTAGGTCGAACAGAATGAGACATCGTTTGATTACCGGTCATTGATGTATACCGTTAACAAACACGAGACAACCTACTGATAATGAAAGTAGGTATCAAGGCACTGAGTGCATTCTTACAAGTGTGAATAAATGTGTTGGTGTCTAACACCTGAATAATCCATTGATCATGAGACATTGATGTATTCCCAATTGTCGATGGCAAGAGAGCCTGCTATTGAAGACTGCAAGCCTCAAGGTACTCATAAGACTCTAGGTCTCATTTCCAAAATAAATGGGCTGAATTCGATGGAAGGAGACCCATTGAAAGGAGAGAATTAAGGCATCTCTCATCAGTCAACACAAGGTACAAAGCACGAGCTTCATGATTTGGTGGAAATCAGATGAAGAACATGTTCACGAACCAATGACCCTATGCATCTTTCACGAGTGCCAAGTGAAAGCGATACACGAAAAAGACCCTATGAATAACAACCAATGATGAAAACTGTTGACAAAGGCGAGGAAACCACCAATAAGGATAATGGTATCCAAGACACTGCATGAATCCCAATGTGTGAATAGATGTCTTGTTGTTGAACACAAGGGAAACCACCCAGTCAACGACCAATGATGAAATGTCGAATGTTGGGTTCAAGGTTACCTACCAATGATGAAAGTAAGGCCAGGGTGCATGATAGGACTACAATATCATGTGATTCTGAGACAAACCGAGGGTATGGCCGACATGCAAATTCAAGAATTATGAGGAGTGGTCGACACAGGTTGATAGACTTCCTTTGAACAAGAGCATGAGACATATGGATGAATCCGACAACATAGACCCAATGATGAAACCATGAGATGCAGGAGGCATAAATGAAATTATCTATAGGGACTGGAAGAATAACCAACTGGTAGAGAAGACTCTATAACGAGCTCATCTTCCTAAGGCCATGCTAATCCCAAAATTATGATGATGAATGGACTCAATAGCTTTGTGCTCTGTTCAAAGGCGACACAACTACTTCCAATATGATATAATAATCCCTTCTCGCCCGTCTTTTTTTGTTTTTTTATAGACAAATGAATGCTATGATACAGAGGAGGAAACGAGTTTCACAAGTAAGAAAAACTAGTTCCAGCAGTGGAACATACCTATGCTCAATGCAGGGAAATGCATGCAGGAGATGGACACTCAGGGGAATGTTCCCTTCTAGGTATAGGGTGTCAAATTTGAAGGATATAAACAAATATCTACTTGGTTGAGGATGCAAAACTGTTGAGGAAAACAATTTACAACACAAAACGAGAACCGGTTATAGGCTCAATAGTGCAAGCAAGGGCATGAGATGCAATCACAACTTAACGCCAAAAAATGCAATTTTTTATGACTTTTAGTCTACTTGGTGTGAAAAAGGGATAAACTTGTGCCAAATAGATGTATTTTCAAATCCAATTTACGAGTGTGAAAGAGACAAGTTCACTCGACAATATTTTCTCTTTTTGAAAACGAGTCGAAAAAGAGCTTAATTAAGACTCACAAACTTTCAAGTCCAATTTAACGAGTGTGAAAGGGAAAAATCACTCGACAATCTTTTCTCTTTTTAGACGAGTCGGAAAAGTGCTTAACTCGGACTCGTTTGGGAGATTCTAGGTGGTAAGTCACGGGGGAGGCCAAGGCTCCCATGCTGGACTTCTGTGGAATGTCAGTATCTTACAAATAGCCGACATAAGATTGGGAAAACCCAAATCTCTCCAAGCCGAGGAGGATAAAGTACGAACGGAGTATATAGTCTCTGTGATAGATCGGATAATGTCTCTTACCGGAAAAGACATAGGTGGGGGCATGGGATACCCCACAAGGCCATCCCAATCGAAGGGAACTTCCTCGGGACTTGGAGGGAGAGTACTCGAGGAGAGAATAAATCTTTCTTATTCATAAGGTGCAGGATCAAGAATGCTAATGACATGGTTGAAGGATGCATCACCCTCCACAAGGAGAGCAAGATTGACCAGAGATTTCACTGCTACGACCACTTCTTCAATTCTAGGTTGAAGAGGATGCACGATAACGGGGATAGGGGACACATCACCCTCGAAAACAGGGGTGAGGTCAAGAGAGGATTGCGGGGACATTATCGCCGTGTCAATCAAAGGAGAAACAAGGTGTGGGGAAACCACATATGCCTCAGAATCTGAAGGGCCCTTGGCTGAGCCCCATGTTTCTGGTATCTCAGTTGTAGTTGGACACAAACGAGTAAAGTTATCTCCTTCGCAAGTCCTGCAAAGGAATTTAGGCTTACGTCTGAGATGTCGAGGCTTCTCCATGCCCCCAACGTTGTTCAAAACGGCTGGTGACATTCTCTCAACGTGATTGGCAGAGGCGAGAGAGTCATCTCCTACATGATGTACAGAGGTTGGAGATGTGACATTTATATGACTCGTGGCGACTAGAGTGATGCCCCCAACATGATTGGCAGAGGCTGGGTGCGGGTTGTCAACGTGACTTGCAGAGGTTGTTGACCCATCTCCAACATGACTGGCAAAGGTTGGTGACAGAGATCCAGTATGACTAGCAATGATTGGACTACCGGTGAGTTGTGGCATTTTCTACCAAGGTCCAGGGAAAGATTGGCTTTGAAACATTGCAGGCCAGGAAGGATCCTGGTTTACCCCTTGTCCCTGTCCGAAAAGGTAGTATCCTCCACCTAATTGATTTGAAGAGGAGTGTACGGGAATCATCATTGAAGTCCGCGAAGAGACGAAAGTATGATAAGGACTATTCGAGTGAGGGTATATGTTTCCCCCTTGTGAAGGGGTTCCATAAAGAGGGTAGCCTGAACCATAAAACTGGTTCTCCCCGTATGAAATACCCGGGGATACATGAGGACCTGTCGTGGGAAAAGTGTTTGAAGGAAACAACATGGCAGATGAAGGATACATGGATGGGGTGTAATAAGTAGAATATGCACCCATCTGAGTGTTAGCTCCTGATAGAGCATAGCTAGAATTGGATCCGTAAGAGGGGAGGTTCCAACCTCCCACAGTGATATTTGGTTGAGGAGCGTGAATCATATCGAACGAAGATGTGGGCGTCGGATCCATGGTGCCCCCGAATCCATTGCTAGGATTCATATAAGTGGACCAGGGAGAGGGTTGCATGGGTGAAGGCATATCAACAAAAAAATGACTAGAGACCCAAGGTGAAGACCAAGTATCATAGTTTTGCACACTGTTGTGAAAGGCAGAAGGATTTGTCCCCATGAAATGAGTGGGCATCATGGAGTGGGTAGCAACAAACGATGGAGAAAAAGGAACTCCACTATCCATGATAATAAAAACTCAGTATAGACTCCTAAGGCCAACTAGTAGTCAAAAATCACACAAAAAGTCAAACGACCAATATGCATACAAATAGGGTAAAGTGGCTGAGTGGCCTCCCTCTCTAAAGAAGGTATGTCTCGCTCAAGAGGGGCCTGAGACTCCATGCTAAAGATCGAAGGTAACAAAATAAATTATAAGGGCCCTCGTGGGCTTAACAACCAGTCGGTCAAATCCCCCCAGAGAGGTAATCCTCCATAAAGGTTGTGTGTTGTCTGACCCTTATCTGACCCAAGGTACCTGCAGAATAACCTCTGCAAGTAACCTATGAGACACCTAAGTCAAGAAACTAATAAACCACTATATAACCGATGCACATGCGAGCAGTCGTAAGTTAGGTCCACCATATGGGCAGGGTAGCAAAGCCCGAAACCTTGAAAGCACCGCCTCTCACGGAGGTAAGGGCACTAACAAGATCCCCAGATATGAATATATCCCCAGAAATATCTCTGATGCTAAGAAGGTATCGGGGGGATGTCCCTTCAACTGACCTCGCACAACCTCGTGATTAACTCCAGTGTGAGTGGAGCCTCCTGATCTTACCAATTATACAATGGATTTCTCCACTTCCTTTCTCAGACACATATGTTGATTTAATTGCCTTGGAGAAGTTTACTCACAAAATCCTATTCCAAGACACTAAATCCTAATCTAGTTTGTGCACCCTAGAAAATAAAATCGCGACTAATCAATTTTAAATTATAGCGTTAATTATAATGGCTGTGATTACTCAGAAAGGTATGGTAGTGAAACTCATGATGTTATGACTCTGCAAGAAAAGTAAATATGAAAATGATGCAAAGTTCTAACTTTAACTTTCAATGAATGATGTGCTTCTAAAAACCAATGCAATTTTTGATTTCAACTTTGCAATTTTGAAGTAAAATGCAATCTTTCATTACATGCACTAAGCTAATGATAAGGACTCAAAAGACAAAAATGCCAAGCAACGCAAAATGCCTATTTTTTTGTATTTTCAATATAATAAGAATGAAAATGCATGGACTGAAAAGTAACTTGATATATAACCCCACTGTGTATAAAAAGAGATAACTCAATTAGGATACCAAGCAGCAAAACACTCAGCCCAATGTACAAGGACAATAAAAAATGAAAATATGATGAGAAAGACTCCACCCATAAATTCAACCAAAGGTGGGTTTCCTGTCATCCCACAAACACTTAACAGGCACTACAGAGACCTAAAAGACTCAACAAACATCAAATCCCATCCAACAACCACCATACCCAACAAACAAGCAAGGCAAACTGATGTATGTGACTGTTTAGAAAAACAGAGTGTATATACACATCTTGTAGAGGGACAACCTGAGTATGTACGCGACTGTCAGTGAAAAAATCACGTATATGTTTCAAAACAAGGCCAGACAAGGGAGAAAGGCTGAAAAATTAGACCCAGAGTGAACGTAGGCTGTCAAGAAATGATACGACAAGAAACACAATAGAAACGAGAGCAATTGAAGATTCAATCCCCAGTATGGTCGCCAATTATGTTACGAGGAAAATCTCTCTATGGCTAGGGTAAACCACAACAGACGGAAGCGACTGCAGAAATAAAATCCATCCCAAAGACATGCTATATAAACCAATATGCAAGAAAGATAAGAAAGTGTCCTACCTCATCCAGATGTTCGATGAAGTCCACCGTTGAGCACTTTGACCCAAAGCTATATACCTGCAACTAGTTCTCAACAACCAAGCAAAACAAGCGTGTGGTGATAATATAAAAGGTTATAACATTAGATAACATAATCCATTAATACACATAACAAATACGCCCATGGATAATAACTCATATATTTGCAAGATATCAATTGGACGAGAAAGGAGTATTTCTATTAATAAATTATCAACATAAGTGAAAATATTACATACTTTTGTGTCGGCACGGTTCGGAACCGAGAAACTAAGTTCCTTCCAGCTGGGCCTCCACCAAAGGCAAGCTCATAAGAGAGAAAAAATGAGGTTCTCAATCAATAAGGGAAGAGCTTGGGGGCTGAACATTGTGTTCAGACTTAAAGGACAAAAGGATGCAGACTCAATATGAAGTAAATAATTTCTCTAGAGCAACTTTTCTCTCAAAGTTGAATTCTTTCTCCTTTTCCATTGCTCGGAATTGGCCCATTTATAGCCTTCAAAATGGAACTGAAGGGCCGAGTCGGAATGTTTCCAGTATATGGAAGGCCAAGGATCATAGATCTCCTTTCGTGACATGGAAACCTGACACTAATTTTCATTTTCTGGCATAAATCCCGATGTATGCGGGTTGTAGTGGAGCAGCTTGTGTATACGCATGTTGTATAGTAGGCAAGATGTGTACATGTGGAACAATTTTTATTTTTGGCTCTGGATTTTATAAACAGGGAAGATAAGTTTGCATGGGGAAATGGAAAAAGGCCTTCTGGGCAAGATTGCATAGGGTGAGGAAAATCTTGCTATAACATGTGGAAGTACCTGTCTGATGCTACAACTTTCAACACTCCCTCTTAGTGAGGAAGGTACTTATACCACTTGGAGGTGGCTCTATCTTCGCTATCAAATTTGCTACCTTGTCGATTATGGTTGATCCCTCTTACTAGGAAGTTATTCATTCCATCTCTCGCGAACCTGTCTGCAAATACTTTCCTTTGATTATTCTCCTATAAGCCTCCTGCTCCTGATCATCCTGCATGGTCATCTCGTACCATGAATTCTTATTTTGGACAGAATTTGAAGGCTTCTCCTTCCCACTGGATCCTCAAGGTTGACTCCCTCTAAGTTTCTCAACCTTCAGAGCTCCTTGCTCCTTGTCCTTTGTCACTCTACTTCTACTTTCCACAGCTTGCATAGGCTTACCTCTTATTGTATACAAGTTGCTTTCTCTAACTCCAAAGATAGCTTGTTTGTCTGAACTAGATCCCCTGGGCATAATAAGTGCATGTCCATCACAAAATAAGACCTCATATCCCTTCTTCTCAATTTTTGAGACTAAGAGCACACTCCACCTTAGTTATAGCATAAATAAAACATTTGTTACTCTCAATACACCACCTGACTCCATCCAGAATAGAATTGTTCCAGATCCCTTCACTACATGCTTGGTGGCCACACCAAGATCCACATGTGCATATGAGTCTGACAACATGAAGCTCTCAAATAGCTCCCGTGATCATGTCATATGACATTTAGCTCCACTATCAATCATCCACACACTAGCTAGTAAAGTGTCTATGGAAAGTTGGGAAACAAGGAAAAACTCATCCTCAAATTTCTTGGCAAACTCATCTTCCTCTTCCATCATAGCAACCTCTTGTTGCGACAAGTTTTTTCCCTTCTTCCTTTTCGAAAACTGTGAAGCATAATTTCCTTTCTTATGACAATTGAATCTTTTGACCTTACTTGGGTCCCTCTGTGTGAATGTTAGTGAAGATGAACCTCCACTAGTGTTATTTCGAACCTTCCCCTCCCCCTTCTTGACCTGGATGGAAAGAGCTACATTTTCCTAATCCTTCTTGCATATGTCTCCATTCATCTCCTCCTCCTGAAGTTCCTCTTGAAAAAAATCACCCCAAAACCTTGACCAGTTAGGGATCTTCTCTCGTGCCATGACCCCTTTTATGAACGGTGTCCACTCCTTAGTGAGTCCTTTCATCCCCTTCCTCGCCAACTCCGAATTGGACATTGTCTCCCCAAATGCTACCAGTTCATCTCAAACCTGTTGGATCCTGGTGAGATAACTTGTCACTGTCTCTGATATTGTCATGTTCATATCTGTGAGCTTCTCCCTCATCACCATTATGTGATTCTCCTTCTTTCTCTAAAACAAGCTCTTCATAGCCTCCCACATGTCCCTAGCTGAGTTATTTACTGATAAGTGAGGGATCAACTGATCCTTCACTCTGTTAAGGATTATCCTCCTAGATTTTACGTCCTTTAAAGTATGGGAAACCAGGTCTTTTGGATCTGTTGGTGGCACCACAACATAGTTGGCATACTCCATGATGCCATTCTCCATTAATGCTAGTATAATCCACTCTTTCCACGGACTGTAGTTGGACACTCAGTCCAACCTATCTTCGAATCGCACCCTTGACACTGCCATCTATGCTCAAATTACACTTCTAGGACCTGTTTCATGGTCCCACTTCCCACTTCTCGGACCCCTGCTCGAGGCTTCCTGTAACCTCCTACAACTGCCCAGGTCCCTTTCTGGGTTGCCCAGATATTTTCTTGGTGCTTCCTAGCAGTTATAAACGTTGCCCAGGGCACCTACCCACTACCCAAAAAATTATTCCTAGAGTAATTTTCTCAATGTGATGAATGTCAACACATTGGAAACCTACTCAACCAAATGAAATGCATGTGTAGCAACAAGTGTCATTAAAAGCATTTGAAAAATGGGGACTAGAATTTGTAAGACCCATTGACCCACCTTCAAATTAGAAAGAGTACATTCTAATTTGTATTGTCTACCTTACCAAATGGGTAGAGGTCAAACCATTGAAGAATACCAAGGAGGACAAGGTGGAAAAATTTCTCTATAAAGACATATTCACTAGATTTGGTGCTCAAAGAGAAATAATGATTGACCAATGGACTCAATTTATGTTTAATCTAACTAAATATTTGATGAATTTGTACAAGGTTCATCATAGGAAGTTGACTCCATACCATCCACAAGCAAATGGCCAAGTGGAAGTCGCAAACAAAGAGTTAGAGCACATCTTAACACAAACAATGCATACACAAAAAAGATTGGGATGGGCTTAAAGGATCACTTGGAAAAAAAAACAAAAATATTTAAACCATATGTAATAGTACATGGTAAAGTTTCCATGCTAGCTAATGAATTTGAGATCAAAACACTTAGAACAACATTGGAACTAGGACTCGATATCTCTACAACACATAAAAAAAAGGATTGATCAACATAATTCATAGGATAAGTTAAGGCAACGAGGCCTATTTCACACTAAAATCATCCAACATCAAAGACTTAAATGAAAAGATAAATTCATCAATACTAAAAAGTTCCAAAATAGTGATTGGGTTTTGTTATATGATTTTCAATTCAAGAAATTTAAAGGAAAGATTAAAACAAGATGGATAGGGATCTATGAAATATACACATATTTCAACAATTGCTTAGTAAATATTGTTATCCCCTATTGTAGTGATAACTAAGGAAATCATGTCTCGAGGCCCACAGTTCCTAGACATGGAGTGTCGAGAGCCGGACGACTTGAGCATGGCCCCGGATGGCCCATCTTTTCTTCAGTGCATCCTGTTATCCCCTACCCTAGGGATAACTAAGGAGATCATGTCTTGATGCCTAGAGGTCCTAGACACGGAGTGCTGAGAGCCGAA
Organism: Picea engelmannii; assembly: GCA_009831015.1. Lineage (NCBI taxonomy): Eukaryota > Viridiplantae > Streptophyta > Pinopsida > Pinales > Pinaceae > Picea > Picea engelmannii. The sequence continues at coordinate 179,487 of ML811577.1, read as the reverse complement.
TGACTTGAGCATGGCCCCAGAGGGCCCCTCTTTTCTTCAGTGCAACCCATTTATCAACAGTAGCAACATCATCCATCCCACGAGCCTGGTCCTGAAGTAGCAGTAAGTCTTGATCCATGAGGTAATAAGTTTGGGTATCATGGTATGTGTCACTCTGATTATTGAAGCACTTGAATATGTTGCATTGAATTCTCCTTCATTTCATAACGTTTGCTTGGAAATTATTCTCTTTAACTTGTTCATACCTAGAAGGGTGACATGATGCCCTAGTAAGTTGATCTCCCTTTATAATGGGTTGCCACTGGGTGGGTCCATGAAAGGTCATCGTCCTCTCCCTCCATACTTACCACTTTTCATATTTATTCCTCTCATCTCCCCCTACCTTTGTTCGGACATTTGGATTTTCCACACTAGGAAGGGTTGTACCTTGCCTTGTGGGAAGAAGGGGCTAAAGGCCCAGAGGGTAAAATTAACTAGCAAGAGTTAAAAGCCAAAGATGAAACTTTTGAGATGCTTCTCCCAGGGATTTTTGAGAAAGCAGTAAAAATCTTCTCAGTAAGAAAAGGGAACCCATAAGAAAAACAAACACTCAAGGTATTAGTTGGTGGATGGGAGGTATCATCGTAAACTGACCTATTATGACTATGGGCATGTAGCGGTATGACATTACCATCTATCTGGTCACCAAACCAGGGTAGTGTCTCTTGGTGGCATAGCCAAGAGAAAGGGGGTCTCATCACAAGCCAACATTTTCATCTCCGTGAAATGCTTGTGGATAACGCTGTCACTTCTGGTCACCAAGCCAGGACAATGTCCCTCAACTCTTCCCTTGAAGCATAAAAACAAAAGATCAAAAGCAATGAAGTTAAGAATAAAAGGCAATGAACGAGCTAGGAAACAATGACATTTATGACAAGGTGTAGCTCTCCCTCTACAAAATCACCCACAGATAAGATTTACATTTCCCTATTATCATTGCACCCCATGCCCAAACACTACCCCACGCCACCTCATACACTTGCATGACTTGGATTGGTTCTCCCCTGGGAAAAAACCCAAACTTAAGGAAAGATTAGCCCAATAGGACACCCTGTGACCTTCTTCAAACCTGACTTGTTATATTGCATAATGTATTTGAGCATTTGTTTGGGTAAAGGGGGGTTTGATTCACATGTTTGGGTAATTTAATTATTGGATGTGATTTACATGTTATGATCCTTGTGAATTATGAACCCCTGGAGGGCGTACTTGTTGTTGCTGTAGGATCTTGCTGGGTGGACAAGTACAGATGGGAGAATGATTAGATTGGACCTTCATGGGGCTAAAATCCCACAGATGGATGTTTTAAACCCAACCAGGGGAAAGAAGACATCAGAGATTTGCCACACGAAGAAAGAAGGATGTCACCTTGGAGTCACCCTCGCAGACCTAGACCCAGGAGGATATTTATTTTTCACCTGGGCTTTGACCTTTGAGATCCCATGATGTCACCTTCATGACCTTGCACGTCATCTAGAGCTAGGTTTTACCTTTTGAGGGAAGTTGTGAGCAAGTTGGCATGTGTGGGCATCATCCAGGGCCTCTAAAGGAAAAACGTTCAGCATCCGGAGCCCAACGTTCCACCTTAGGGGCTCAACATCACCCTAGGAGGGCATGATGTCACCCTTGGAAGTGTTTTTAGATGCTAATTAATTTTTTTTTATGTCTAATTTGAATTTATTTGCAAATTGGTCAGGTTGGCCTTTATTTGACCTGAAATTAATTAAAGTCACCAGTTTTGTATAAATAAACATAAAGTACATTCATTTGTATCATCACAACTCCTCACACAAGAGGAGAGGTCTAAAATTTTCTCCCTAGAAGGGCTATTGGATGAAATTTTGAGGCACACTCTTGTATAAGGATGATTTTTTGCAAGTGGATCAATCTTGGAAGCTTTTATGTTGCGCTTGCATGGTATTTTCATGATTATTCTTGGTGCAAGTAGGTAAAATCTGCATTTTTGTCATTTATTGAATGGTTTATGTATGGTTTTATTTGCTCATACAATATTATGAGATTGCATGGTATACTTAATGCTTGAAGTAAGGAATTTAATTTGCTACTTTCTTACTTTCTATTTGCCAAGCTTTTCATTGAATTGATCTAGTAACTAGTGAAACCCTAGAGCCCTAAGTTCTTATCCCATAAAAATCCTAAGGAGAGCAAGGTGATAGGGCCTAGAATTGTCTACACCCTAGTATCTTGTTTTCTTGAGGACAATGCATAGGGGTGTTAGAATATAGAAGATTGTGCTAGTTTTACCATTGATGATACCCTCGTCACCCAACCATACGCCGAAGCCACCCTCCGAGCACCTTGACCTTGACAGAGAAGAGAATCCTGGTAGCAATCCAATAGCCAAGCGAGGCTAATGCACCAAGCAAGAATAGAACCCAAGATGATCAGATAATCCCACCCAGAGGCTAGCGCACACCTTCCCAGAAACTTGCACATAGGCTACAACTGCACCTATGCAGATCCAGTTCTCTCTGCAACTGCTGAGATGTGAATAATGAGAACTGACGCCCTGTATTTATAGTAGTCTGGGCAGTTTAACTGGGGCCAACTTCTTCTTCTGTGTATTAATGAATTCATATTAAATATATTTCTGTAGGCGACAACCTGTCTAGGGTTTCCTTCATTTATTTTATTTCTTTCGGAGGATTCTAGTCTCGTCATAGGTCACAATAGAGGTTCATACCTCCCGAAGCTACCATAATATTAACACTCCCTCCTATCTAGGGAGGTATGGTCTTGAGCACAACATACCATTCAACTGGTAGCAACACGAGCACCGTCATTATTATCCAACTGGATAATCTCCTATGACAACTGGTACAATATTAATTGATAGAACACACCTGTGTCTATTCAAGGTAGTATGAAACTACTCAAACCGTGACACATAGTCACAAACAATGGAACAAATCCACCATAGTAGTATATCTCTACTTTCTGGAGACAGGTAGTCTCCATAACAATCATCTAGGCCAATCTTTCACTCACATCTGTGAGCTCTGAAAGAATATTTTCCTCACAAATAGTGGAACATATGCACCACAGTAGTTTACATCTACTGTCATATATTCTTCATAACAAACATCTAATAACAACCAGCATAGAAACAATGTTATGATATAAACTGAATCATTTGGGCCAATCTTTCACTCACGTCTATGAGATATGAAAGAATATCTGCCCTCAATATAGAACATCAATAATGGGCTATCTGCCCCATTCTTATCAAACAAGGAAGAAGGATTATTTCTGATTTCTGAGCCTGGACCATTCCTCACCCTGGGCCATTCTTCCTACACTAGTCAAAGTGCACCCTGGACATAATGTATAAACCCTAAGGAATGTTTGGACCATTCCCCACCCTGGGCCATTCCTCCTACACTAATCAAGGTGCACCCTGGAGAGAATGTATAAACCCTAAGGAATGACTATCCTAGACCATTCCCCACCCTGGGCCATTCCTCCTACACTAATCAAAGTGCGCCCTGGAGAGAATGTATAACCCTAAGGAATGCATGTCCCTGATTTTTGAGCCTGGACCATTCCCCACCCTGGGCCATTCCTCCTACACTAATCAAAGTGTGCCCTGGAGAGAACGTATAACCCTAAGGAATGACTGTCCGGACCATTTCCTCCGTTAACCACAAGAGGAAAAGACTGTCTTGTATCAACCTCCAAAACATACCATTCCTCATGTTAACCACAATGAGAAATCACTGTCCGACGAGGCGGGCCAGTCTTCTTGAGTAACCCTCAAGAAGAGAGACTGCCCTAGACCACTCCCCATGTTAACCACAATGGGAAGTCACTGTATATGATACATAAGCAATCAGACTACCTCCCATGTTAACCACAATGGGAAGTCACTGTCCGTCAGAAATCTCAATCCACTTTCCGAACAGGAAAGAATCTGTCCAATTTGGACTATTTTTCAATTACAAAGATAAATAATATTTTCAGTGCTCCCTCCTAATATGGAGAGTCATTTAAATCACAAAAATAAATGTTTTCAAGAATATTTTTCTGTACCTTCTCCTAGCTTGGAGAATCTTCCCTTTCAGCTAAGGGAGTTATTTCCACGATCCCCATCTTCTCTCGGAAATATTCAAACTTGATTCTGGATAGAGGTTTTGTCAGGATGTCTGCTGTCTACTCATCAATGGGGATATACTCGAGATTTACCTCTCCTTCCTGAACTTTATCTCGAATAAAGTAGTATTTGATCTCAATGTGCTTAGACCTTTCATGAAACACTGGATGTTCTGATAATCTTATACAACTCTGATTATCACAATACATTATGGTCGATTCTGGAGTCTGATCAAATAAATCAGAGATTGACTTCCATAGCCATACTGCTTCTGCTGTACTTAGTGCGACAGACTTCTGTTTCCTGCTGCCCCAAGATATCATAGTGGAGCCCAAGCTAAAAACATATACCTGAAGTACTCTTTATGTCTTCTGCACTTCCTGCTGAATCAGAGTCTGTGAATCCATGAAGTTGGATATCACTGGATGCGGTATATCTCAAGCCATATTTTATTGTCCCATGAATATATCTTAGAACATGATTTGCAACTATCCAATGCTCTTATCTAGGTTCCACTTGGAACTGACTTAATGTATTTACAACAAAGCAAATATCTGGTTGAGTATTTACCAAATACATCAATGATCCAATTAGCTGTCGATATAGAGATGGATCTATTGGATCGGAATCTGGGACTTCCACTTTTCTTATATCTTCATTCATAGGAGTGTCCATGGACTTACAGTCCATCATTCCAAATTTCTGAAGGATCTTTATTGCGTACTTTCCTTGTCCAAGGAATACTTCACCACGCTTCTGCCATACTTCTAGTCCCAAGTAGTAATGCATGAGACCTAGA